>VDFB02080819.1:0-63030 GCA_007258455.2 Sequoia sempervirens | reverse complement strand
TATAATACTTTAGATATAAGTAGAGAACTCATGTCTCGATGTGATGCATATTTTTTTGTATTTTTTTTGCAAGTAAATGATTAATTATGAATTTTTTATTTCAACTTTTAAAAATAATAAAAACTTGTATGTATGATCACCTTAGCTTGGTGAAAACTTCATGAAATTAAATTTTTTTCTTTTAATCCTATAGTATGAGGGAAGCATAAATGTGATACCGTTTGAAAGCTATAAATGTTTTTCAATCAACTTATCAATTAGGACTTTGGTTGTAATTCAAATAGAAAATGAATAATAATTATTTATTAAATTCAAAGTAAAGTATAATTTATATTGGTGGAAAGATAAGAATATCTTTTAAAAACTCTTTTCATTTCATCAATTTTGGGTAAAAAAAAGTCGTTAGCCACATACCCTACACATACCCATCAAATCACCACTTTTTGGACTATCATGATCCTGCACATACCCTTGATGCATAATTGAGTATTTTGATGCACATTGCCAAATTGGAGATGAACCCCCAAGAATGATACAACAACACATCCCAAAAATAGTGATGATATTGATTTTAGCAACATAATTGATGTTTTAGGTTGCAGTTCTTCATATTTTGATCATTTTTTAGATTTGTAGGCAAATTGATGTTTTGTGTGTGATGTGTGCAGGAGGATATTCAGCCTTTGATGTCACAAGAGAATCATTCTAAGATTTTGACAGTGGCATGAGACTTCAATGACCTAGAGGTGGAGTAGCTGGGGATGCTCATATTAGGGTTTATCACTTTTAGGCCAAATGTATGCACCCATTTGACCATGATGACGATGCTCATCGAGAGGTGGCATAGTGAAAACTCTTCTTTCCACTTGCCCATTGGCAAGGCCACTATGCTCAAGGACATGTGACAAATATGGTAGCTTCCTTTTCATGGGGAGCAGGTTATTTATGACACCGATGTCAGGAGAGATACGTGTTGTTCACTATTGCAGACTGACAACATCATCTCGGTTAGTTCACAAATAGACTTGGACCTATACAAAGCTTGATTGCCAATATTCAGATTGTTCATTGTGGTGCTCATTGCTGGAGTTATTGTGCCTAATCGATGGGGTAGAGGTTTCAATCTAGGTTGGGTGGTTGCATGACACGACATGATCTAATGTACCACTATGTATGCATGGGGGCTTGTTCTACTTTCTTATTTGTATCATGATATGCATTAGGCCATATATTTCTAGGGTCAGAGCATTAGAGTTGGGGTGACATTACTTCACATTTGGGCTTATGAGCATATTGCAATTTTGAGGCCCTTAGTTTTTTTGGCAGACATGCATGAGGATGAGCCTATATAGTGTTCAGATATAGAGCCCCCATGACATTATAGCACATCAGCCTGATGAGTATCCCATATTGGCATCATGTCATAGATGACATGACTATATTCAAATGGAGTCTATGACTGTAGGTTCCAACATGGTACGATGATTAGCAACAATTGCACTTTTCTCGCTAGACCCAAGCTATATTTAGGGGTGGGTGCATACCATGATTAAGTGGTATCTTCTAAACTACATTGTGAGATAGTTCGATGAGGTACAGGATGTCCCCCCATAAGATTAAACAGTTTTCTTTGTGATATCTCAAAGAGAGGTCGAGTGGGGAGATCAGATTGACCTTGCAGTGGTTGTTAATGATTTTTGACAACTAGTTGCCTAGCCTTGGGCATATAATCAGGGTTAATTATATGCGAGGACTACCCCTAGATATGATGCATGGTTTAGGACACCTATTCACTTGATAGACCCAATGGGGGTATACCTTAGAGGAAAAGGTAGAGGTAGAGGAAGAGACAAAGGTAGAGTTAGGGACGATGGCAGACAATAGCTTGAGCAATAGCCAAACCAGCAAAGGGTTCACATGCCAAGGGACAGAGAGAAGTCTCGGTAGGATCAAGGTCACCAAGACCCCAGGAATCAGCAAGATCAGTAGGATGATCCTCCACCACCTCTATAGCCAGATTCACAAGATGGCCATATTGTTGCCCTTACAATAAAGAGAGATTTGTTCCAGCAGTAGCTTCAGGCTATGACTATGGAGTGAGACAGGGAGGTCTAGTTACAATAATAGCTAGATCTACAACTAGCCTAGGAGATTGGGCGATGATAACAGCTTGAGGTCAATATAGTGGCATCTCAGGGACTGATGGTGTCTTCTCGTATGTACAGGGAGGAAATCACGAAGGCTGCATATTATAGGATGCACTACCATTGAGATGTTCCCAGAGAGTTGAGGCATCTAGACTATCCATAGAGGAGTAGGGAACCTCCTAGGGATAAGGATCAATCACCAGTCATATAGCCTGGTGAGTCGAGCAGCCACCAGGGCTAGCCTTCTCATAGACACTTTTTGATTACTTGCTCGACTATTTATACAAATACACATTCATAAGCTCATTTTTTATAGCCTTGTCTATATTGTACTTTTGATTTGATATTCATACACACTAATTTAGATATTGTACCATAGTACTCATTTTTGGATATATATATATATATATGAGATGATTCAGATTCCTGATGTGATGTGCCTTTTACTTCATGCTTTATGGATGTATGGATACATATGATATGATGTGATGTTATATTATTTTTTTAGTATCTTTTTGTGATATGCTATGAGATGGATGTTTATGATATCAGATGTTTATGCAAGATGTATGATATTTAGATGATATGAGATGTTTATGCAAGAATCAAATGTTTTTGGAGTTTTCAATTTTTTCTAAATGTTTTTGGGTTTTTTATGAGATTTAACAAATGTTTTCAGGTTTTTGATGAGATTTTATTAAAGTTTTTTGGTTTTTTGATGAGATTTTATGAAGTTTTTTGGATTTTTTGATGAGATTTTATGAATGTTTATGGGTTTTTTATTAGATTTTATGAATTTTTTTAGATTTTTTGATGAAATTTTATGAATTTTTTGGGTTTTTGATGAGATTTTATGATTTTTTTTGGGTTTTTGATGAGATTTTAGATAACCTTAAGATATACAAGAACCCAATCTGATTCATAATGAATTTCCCCCAGTTTTATGCAATAGACTACCTCGATATAGGTAGGACAAGCTGACCTTAGGAATATGCCAAGTAGTACTAAAGGGGATATGATACTACACAATATCAATCTATGATATAGATGCAGATGGGTGATGGAATAAATAGGATGGATGATGTGATAGATGGATGTGATACAAACAAGGATAGGATAAAGAGTCAAAGATAGATGGAGGTGCAGGCACCTATTTGTTAGGTTTTCACCAAGGTAATTTCCCAAAGTGCCATTGTAGTAGTTTTCATTAGAGGACAATTGTTTTTTACTATTTTCAATTTTTTTTTTTGCATTTTTGAGATTTATACCCTTCAAGCCTAAGCATAAATTTTTTTAAGATGCAAACTATTGGTTGGTTCCTACAAGGGTTCACCTTCAGGCATTGATAATTGGTATGCTCCTGATCCATAGCGTTCTATGATGACAAATGGACCTAACCAATTAGGCTCAAACTTTCCTTTACTATCCTGAACTAGAAGATTTTTGTGATTTTTCTTAAGGACAAGATCCCCTACTTGGAAAGACTGACTCTTGATCTTCTTGTTATAGTTCCATTTTAGTCAGTTTTTCTATACTTGCAAGTGATTAAGGGCATCAAGATGATGTTCATCAAATAATTCTAACTCATTTACGTGAAATACTTTGTACTCTTCATCACTGATTAGGTTATGTAGTGACACTCACAGTGAGGGAAGCTCAACCTTGATAGGTAGGATGGATTATGATCCATAGACCAAGGAGAATGAGGTTGCACCTATAGGTGTGCAGATACTAGTTTGATAGGCACAAAGGGTTGGATTTAACTATAGATGCTAGTCATGACTATCTTCATTGACTATTTTCTTTAGTATTTTTAGAATGGTCTTGTTTGTAGCCTCAACTTGATCATTTCCCTAGGAGTATTATAAGGTAGAGAATTGATGTTGGATGTTAAATTGTTGGCATATCTCTTTCACATCTGATTCTTGAAGGGTGTTCCATTGTGAAAAATAAGGGCTTGCAGAACACCATAACATCAGATAAAGTTATTCAAGATAAATTTGGCAATTTTATTTCCCATTATGTAGGTCATAGGAATGGCTTCCACCCACTTGGTAATGCATTTAGTTGTCTTATGATGAACTTGTGGCCATTAGATGAGGTTGGAGTAATCTTTCCTATGAGGTCAAGCCTCCACTACAAGAAAGGCTAAGGTGTGATCATGGGATGTAACTCATAAGCTAGAGAATGAATGAGATCTTCAATGCTCTTGATACTGGACACACTTAGACTGCACACATATTGATGGGCTTCTCTTTCCATGGTTGGCCAGTAATATCCCTTAATAGTTTCTTAGCTAATGTCATACCACTAGAATGGGAACCACATATGCCATCATGTATTTCTATTAAGGCGGTCAAGTCTTCCTCTTGGTTGATACATCATAGTAATGTCACTTTGATGCTTTTGTGGTAAAGGGTATCACCTAGGATCATGAATCAGGATGCCTTCTTAACAAAGGTATTTTTAAGGTTAGAGGTGATATCTATTGGGAGGGTTCCTCAACTAAAGTAAATGAATATATCATGATACCATGGGGAACCAAGACCAACGATTATATAAAAAAAAATAGATTATGGGATTTCAAAAGCTAGTATGAGTTGTTCTACCAAGAATTCACATTGAAGGACATTGTGTGGAATATCTAACAATGATCCAATTGTTGCCATAGCATTTGCTGCCCAATTTTTTATGCAAGGATTCTGCTCAAAAGTTATGTCTATGAAAAATTCCTTGAGACTTTCTACCATCTTCTTATAAGGAGTAATCTTATCATCCTTGGTTTGGTAGTAATCATTGACACTATTGACAACTAGCTATGAGTCCCCATAGACTTTTAGCTTTTGTATCTACCATTGAACCATTATCGTTAGACCTATTATTAGGGCTTTATTCTCTACAGGTATTGTTAGTATAAGGAAAGGATAACTAGTATGACTTTGGGATGCAATCAACTTAAGAGGTGATCAAAAGAATACCTGCCCCTAATCCATGTTGGGTGAATGATCCATCAAAGTACATTTTCCATTGGCCTACTATATTGACAAGGAACACTGATTTATTTCAAGAAATTTAGATATCAAAGGATTCTCTGCATAGATATGTGCTTCTACCAGTTGGTCTGTGATCACTTTTCCTTTGATTACCCTGTGCTCCATGTATTCTCTATCAAATTCAGTCAATATTATTACCCATTTTTCCATTCGTCTAGTGAGAGTTGCTTTGAATAAGTATTTCAATGGGTCAATCTTTGCAATAAGCTTAATTTGATGTGACAACATGTATTATCTAAACTTTTTTGAAGAAAAACCCACCACTAAGCATGCTTTCTCAATGGATGAGTAATTGATTTCATAACCTACCATGGTCCTACTGATATAATAGATGGCTCTTTCTTTTCCATTCTCATCATTTTGGGCTAAAAGAGAACATAGTGTTGTTGATGTTGCTGAGATATATAAGATTAATGGTTTGTTTGGCATCAGTGGCATGAGCACTGGAGGTGTCAATAGATAATATTTGATATGTTGGAAGGATTTATCACACTTCTCATCCCACTTATAAGTTATTCCTTTATGGAGATGATGTGAGAAAGGGTGAATTTTATCTAATAATTGTGCTATAAACCTACTAATGGATTAAAAATTGTCTTGTAGCCCTCTCATCTAATTTGATGTTTGTGGTGGTTCCATTTCTAGGATGCCTTTCATTTTTGTTGGATCTATCTCTATCCCTCTTTGTGACATGATGTAGCCAAGAAGATTTCCTGATATAACCCCAAAGACACACTTTTTTGAGTTTAGTCATACCTTATACTCTTCGAGCTTGTCAAAGATGGGTCCCAATACCTCTATGTGTTCACTCATTTTCTTTGACTTGGCCAAAATATCATCCACATAGTCTTTGACTATTTTTTGGATCATGTCATGAAAATGAGGGTCATGGCTCTTTGATATATCATTCCTACGTTCATCAGCCTAAATGATATCATATTCCAACAATATATTCCCAATGGACAAGTGAATGCAGTTTTGTGTTGATCCTCCTTGGTGATCATGATTTGGTTATAGCCTAAAAAATTGTGCATGAGTGATAGCATTTCATGTCTAGCTATTAAATCTACAATGATGTTAATGTTAGGAAGAGGGAAATCATCCTTCAGACATGCTTTGTTTAAGTCTCTAAAATCCATGCAAATTTTGATGCCCCTAGTGAGTTTGGAGACTGGTACCAGGTTGGAAACCCACTCAGGATAGTCAATTTATTAGATAAATGTAACGTCAAGAAGCTTTTGTAACTCAATTTTTACCAAGAGTGTTATTTGAGGGTCCATCTTTCTCAATTTCTACTTCATTGGTTTGGCTTTAGGATACACAGCTAAATGATGCACAAGCAATTTTGGATTGAGCCCTCACATATTTGTGTATGACCATGCAAAGTTGAATCTTTTCTCTTTCAGGAACACTACTAAGTTTTTTTTTTCTTCATCCAATAAGGATCCAACATAAAATTTATCTTGGGTGCTTCTTTTGTGCCTACATTTACTAGGGTAGCCTTCTCTACTAGCACTACTGAATTTTCTAGATGCATTGCACTAAGATGGAGATTGAATCCCTCATCCTTGGGTGCCTCAAAGAGGTTTTCACCCTTAGATGCATCCTTTCTTTTTACTATTTTAAGATTAGAAAGTGTCATAGTGTGGTTTTCACTCAAATATCTACATTTTATTTGCATGTTGTCAATTTTGCAACTAAAGGATTCAATCATCTCCCCATAGTATGCATGTGTGTCTACCTCTATATCAAAACCAACTTTTTGATCTACCCATGGTAAGTTGTTATAGAGTCCCATGAATTCTGAGATTGCTTCATTGTTTTCAAATTAATCTAGAATTGGTGGCCCTTGTTGGTCCCAGTCAATGCTCATTGTGGGTATACTAGGCTTATTTTAGTGATTTGGTCATTTGGGGTGAAGGATGTTGTGGATATCATGAAGAGAGAGTTATTCTCAAACAAATCAACAAGGTTGAGGGGAAATTTGTCCAGGGTAATATCATGTGATGTTGGTAACCAAGAGGAAGCCTCAGCTTGTTTAGCAGAATTACCTTTTCTAATAAGAGTAACCTTGATAGTAGTACATCCTAGGCCAAGATTCTTTGGAGGTCTCTCAGGAATGATAGGTTCTAGCAAATTGTTGTCATTTTGACCTAGCTTCTCATTCTTGTTATACCCCCATCCCTTCATTAGCTGCAAGCCTTTGTTGTCATCTTCCATGGGAAGAATGGGCATGAGTTGTTCATCTTGATATAGTAGTTTAGAGACATCCTCCTCATTGAAATATTCTTTGTTTAAATCCCCCCACTTGGTGAAGGTGGTAAATTCCACCTGTAATGTTTTAACCACTTTGTTGATAGGTACAGGTTTTAATTCACAAGTAACACCCTTTTGCATTTTCAATTAGATTCCATCTTGGTTGTTTCTTGTCCTTATGATTATGATAAAATAAACAATATTTGATTTCATGGCAAAGCGAATCAAAAGAAAATGAATTTAAATTTACTATGAAGATTCAAAATTACAAATTATAATATGACATTTTGTCAAATGCAACTAATAATAATATCATTTAATTCCACTCCAAATGTCTATCTAAACCAAACAAAATAGTGATTGAAGAGTGAACACCAAAACAAAAGCTGAATTCAAAATGAAACATTTTTGGTTGATGCAGGATCACACATATCCTTGGATGCTCTTGCATCAAAATCCTTTCTTTGAATTCATAAGGGAGATTTCTTATTTAATCTACTTTAAAATCTAAAGCAAAAACAAGTATATTAATATGTACAATATATAAATTATTCTTTGTGATTTCGTATAAAGTTAAAATAAATAAGCAAACTTCATCTATTTATTTTAATCTTATAAGCTAGAACACAAGACTTTGAAGAAATGCTATTCTCACCAATGAATTTTTAATCTTAACAACTAAACTATAACATGCACTAAACAACAGTTTTAATTGATGATTAAAACAAATATCATCAATCAAACTTTAATAATTGATAAGAAAATTAAAGTGGAATCTCATACAAGAGAAGTGAGGAAAATTGAGCAATATTTTTTGTGATACCACTTTCATGACAACACAAAACAAAACTATGAATGATGAAACACTATCTTCAAATTCATAGGGAAAACTTCTTGATTTAACTTACTATAAAGTCTAAAACAAAGAAAAGATTACATGAACAATATATGTTTTGTAATTTTGCATTAAAATTAAATAAAACCAGGTTGGAATTGTCTTTTGTGATGCAACTTTAATGGCCCACTCTTGTTTCTCTCATTCCAGGTAATTGTCAAATTTTGTATTTTCTTTAAAACATCGTACCGTGAACGGCAATTGAATGGGATCCACAGCGAATATTTTCTATAATCGCTTGGAAATTTTAACTCTTTCTCTCGCTTTCTCTCCAAAATATCACCTTTCGTCCCATGCAATGCTGACGAAAGTTGATATTTTGGAGAGAAAGCGAAAAATTGTGTGTACGCAATGCTGACGAAAGTTGATATTTTGGAGAGAAAGAGAAAGGTAATGTATTTTAGGAGTGAGAAAAATTGTGTGTACGCAAGCGAATTTGCATGCGGAAGTAACGTTGTCCAGTACCTTGGTCGGATGAGAATAATCATAAGCAAATTGTGGGCCTGAGGAATTTTCTTAAAAGAGAATTATATAATTTTTTATTTTATTTTTTAAGTTTTTAAGTGTCTATAAAGATTGTACAATCCATTTTTTTTAATGATTATCTCTTGAAATTATTAGTATTAAAAATTTAAAAACTAAAAATTAAAATAAGATCAATAACAAGAAGTTTCACCATCATTTTTCATTCTTAAATTCTTTTAGTGAATACTATTATCTTTCAAGTGGAACCCACGTACATAACCCTCTAACTTTTCATTGTAGGAACAACTTAGATGACTAATACATCCAATGTGTACTACTTTTGCCAACTTGGGTATTTATAAGTTTTAGCTATACATAACCCTCTAACCTTTCATTGTCAAACACCTTGGATGACTAATACATCCAATGTGTACTACTTTTGCAACTTGGGTATTTATAAGTATTAGCTATTGACTACCATGTGCCAATGGAAAGTCATTTTAAATTGAGAAATATCTTTCCATTAAAGACTAAACTTAGAATGGAACTTCTATGAGACTTTGATGTGGATGTAACTAAAAATAAAACATTTAGTAAGTTGTTTTTACATCTAATTATTAAATATATAATTTTTATTAATAATATGATTTATAATAGTAAATAAGATATTTAATATATTTTAGATTTTGTTTTATTAATAAATATAAAAGTTTTGAGATTTTATTGACATAGGAAATGGAGCTTGAAAATAAAAAGAAAGGGGATGAGAGATATGCTTGATTTTGTTGTTGGATGGTTTGTTAGAACATAGAATAATTTTTCATTGTTATATTGAAATTAAGATTATGTGTCTTGTTAGAGTTTCATTAGAGATTAAATCATTTGCTTTTGTTCTTTCCTATGCATTACTGCTCTTTCTAGTACAATGGTGTCCAATACAACATGTTGAGATTATGTACCAATGTAGTTGCATCCTATATACCCCTTTGTCATTTCATTGTGCTTATCAACATATTTTGTTCATATTCTAATACCTATAAAATCCTAAAAATGGAAAAAGTTGGTGCCTAATGTACATTTAGGCCATTCCTTAGTCAAATCTCTAGGTTGAATGAATAAGAATAATATAAAATAGGTTTTAGGTTTCTAGCACTAAGTGTTGGTATATGTTGCTATTGCAATGGAGGTAGGTGGTGAGTGCAATAGTGAAGGATGCCTAAGATAACTAAAAGAAGGTTATAGATGTTGGTGTCTCTTTTTTTTTTTGCATTAAGTTTATTTATTTTATTACATTAG
Organism: Sequoia sempervirens; assembly: GCA_007258455.2. Classification (NCBI taxonomy): domain Eukaryota; kingdom Viridiplantae; phylum Streptophyta; class Pinopsida; order Cupressales; family Cupressaceae; genus Sequoia; species Sequoia sempervirens. The sequence continues at coordinate 52,918 of VDFB02080819.1, read as the reverse complement.
TGTACACCTAAAATAAACATAATTTCATGGGTATCTACTTAGGTAGATTGCACTTACATCTTACAACTTGTACTTTCCTTATTTAGTGGAGATGTACTTTACACTCTTGAGTACATCCTCTTTATCTCTCATTGGTAATACATTCATATATCATGTTCTTGTATCACCACTTATAGTTCACTCTTGAGTATCCTTGTAAATGCATTTGCATTCATATTAGACTATCAATCACATTACATTCTTCAACATTTAATTGTGTGAAAGTTTTCTTATAGAAAAATCTCATACTAAAATCCTAGCATAGGTACTTTTGTGTGCTAGACATGCTAGGCGAGATGAGTTTTTTTCATTTTAGTCTAACTACTTAACATTTAGACCAAATTTGAAAGTGAGACGTTAATTAAGATTTAGGATTTATGAAATATATGCATTTATATGAAAAAATATAATTTGAATTTATGATACAAAAATATATATATAATCCTATCTAAAAAATACAAGTGCAACATGTACTACTGTCTATATAATAAAAAAATTAAAAATATAATCTAAGAACAAATATTTTGACAAATAAAAAACTATAATTATATACAAAGATGAATAATACTCTTAATAAAATCAAAATAGTTTGAATCAAACTTGTTAAAAATAAGTTCTAAAATAAACAATTTAAAAAGAAAAGGTCCCTTGCAAGTGCTTTTTGTCCTTAAGTGAAAACCGTGTTAAAGATTATGTGATTGTTAAAGACAAATAAAATTTGTAGGTATTAATCAAAGTATAAACATAAACCAATAATTTGATAGGAAGAAGTCAAAATTTCTAATTAAGTAAGAAATCACATGGATTACCATTTAATACAATTTATTAAAAAACAGGGACAGGGAATTGGTTCATTGAAAAAATAATATTAAATATTTATTAATTAATGATAATTAAAGTTTGATGTATAGATTTTTTTTTGGTATGTGTAGCTGTAGATGGAACATTTATATCTAATAGGTGGTCTTTTTTTTTTTTTTTATATTAAATTTTAGAATATGATTTTTCCTTATTTTTTATTAGTAAGAAATATAAATGTGATTGGTCAAAAAAATGAGCTTGTATATGTTAATATGGGGTGTGTATCTACTACACACTTTAGAACAATGCACTAGTTGATTTGACATTTCATAATCATCGTGCTCATTTTTTGTCCTTGAGCTAGAAGGCCATCACATCCATGTCCACAAAGTTGGATAATATGTTGATTTTTCTTGAGTTGCTCTTTATGTATGTTGCTCACAAATTTCCTTAATGCATATAAATAAATAAATATAATTTAATTACCTTTAGAGAAGCTAAGAGTAAATGTGGATTGATCAACTCCTAAATAGTTGTTGTGGAAAAATAAATGCTTCATGCATCACACTTTTGCATTTTGTGGTGCGAGAGGACTTCAAACAAATTCTCATAGAGTGTGTTTTCAAATGATGATAGAATGTTGAGTAAATTGGATGAAATTCCTCATAAGGTAGTTTAGGTAGTTGAATATTTAGTCACTTCAAAATTTTATACATATTGATTTATATGTTGGATGTTATCATAGTAATCATGGCTTAAGTTTCCTATCAAGTATATTATGCTAGATGATGTGTATATATTCCTAGCTTCATGGCATGCAATATAATTATTATGGATTAAATTTTCACTTCACATTATTTTAAAATTCTTTGTTAATTAATAATTTTTCTTGCATATGACAATTAAGTATCCAAGTTGTAATGATAAATTTCAGCATTGTGATAAATAGTTTCTTATAACATTCTTGTTTTATTTTAATTTTTTCTCCTTGTTAGCAATCATAATATGATAAATCCCTTTTCCATGCAATGGGAAAGTTATATAATTCTAAAGGATACATGACGTGTGTACGGTTTAAAGTTGTATAGCTTAAAAATAAATTGCTAATAATTGAGATCATCACCCAATAATTGATACCATTTTTTATGTTGGTTTAATTCTAAAATAACACTTGATCTTTACCATTTTTATTAAGTAAAAAAGACATTTTTTTATATAGCTTTGACAATTAAATATGTATTTTACAATGAAATTACCCTTTAGAAAAAATAAAAAAAAATTAATGTTAGATCTGTTGTGAAAAATATATCTACTTAGATAATTTAAACTACCTTTCATGAATACTCATAATATAAAGTAAAAGATACGTAGAAGTTCATCAAAAATCATATAATATGGCATTTCCTAAAACGTAGTGTTGATATTTTTTAATATTATTTTACCTTGGGAAAAACGATTTTGTAGATTACATGTATTTATCTTTGTTGATTATTATTGGACAGTTTGTGTGTGTGCACACCCAATTTCCTTGGTTTCCTCCTAGTTTGGAGGTGGTTGGTTTTCTATCCAAAGGTTGAGAGGTGAGCATCCCATTGACCTCTAGAGAAATTTTGTGTGTCTTTTGTAGGTTGGAGAATTGTATGAAAGTTGTGGATTTGAAGAAGCTCACAATTTTGGGAGTAACTATACTCTTGGAGGCTTGTGTGGGTGTTATGTCAAAAGAAATATTCCCTTTGGGGTTGTATGTTATAGTCTTAAAAGGCTAATGTAAGGAGTATATGGGATTCTATTATAGTTATATACTAGTTGTATAAGTTATGTGCAAATCTCCATGGATGTGCAATTGTAAGAGAACATTCCTTCTTACCTCTTTGTTTGGTTATGCATATCTTGTTTAATAAACAAGAAAAAGTTCCAAGAGAATCTAATCCTTTTTTCTTTTCAATAAAGTTTTTATGTGAATATATGTTGCATGAAAACCTATCTATTTTTGTGATTGTATTGTTGTAAGAGGAAAGAATATCACTCTACAATATAGTTTGGGTGGATAAATGTTGTTATGAAATTTGACAAAAGAAAAGATAAGATATTGCATTATGATGTAGGCAAGAAAATAATATTTATATAAGTATATTGCTCCTTGTATCTTTTATAAGACTTATGTTTTATTTGTATTCCTATAACCTCTGTAGCTCAGATATATTTTGGATAAAACATTTAAATGCCTATTATTATCATTCTTCAGCTGTAGAAGCTTTCATTATTAAATTTAGGAAGTAGGAAGATTATATAGATCACCCATTATATGACATGTTATAAAATAATTATTCCTCAGCATAGATATGCTTAAAATAAGAAATATTTGATATAAAGTATATCTTTAATCTATTTTGCACAAAAATTAGGATACAATGGTTCACGAGGGTTCTGTACATGTAATTCATGACACCGGTTATAAACCATTGGTTGCCCGTGGTACTTACTCCTTGGATTACTCTTGGCTTGTGAACATTGGTCCTCTTTTGCATAGGAAGGACCTCTTGTATCAAACTTATCAAAATTACAAGAGAGGGCGCTTAACATCGAGAGTGAGATACCCTCCATTTCCTTATGTTATTTCATATAGGGCTTGCTTAAAAGTTGATAGTGATGCTGCCAAGGCATGTAGAAGGGAAGAAGAGAATTGCTCCCAAGATCCTCCTTCTTCCTCTTCCACTATTTAGTTTGATGCTCCTTCTCTCCTTAGTGTGGCCCCATCAAATTTTGTTCCACGTCTACGATAGAATCTTGTGGTGCCTGCTTGGTGAAAGTCCAAGCATCTTGTGTTTGAGCTTCTTGTTCTGCCCACAAAGCTTAGGCCCATTCAGTATAGCAGGAAGAAAGGTACCCATGGGGAATCTTCTAGATGTATCGGACTCCATGGCATCCTACCACTTCTACTCCCAAGGCAGTAAATAGGAAGAGGCCCGCCACTAAGGCATTGGAGCCGACTCCCCCTTTTGCTTCTCAACCTGCTCCTCCTCCCATTTAGGAGCCTATCCCTCCATTGGAAATAGCTATGGTGGAAACTCCCATGGCTGAGCAAAAGAATTCTATTCCTTCACAACCTATGATCTCTAGCTCGAAGAGTTGTAGAAACCACCTTGCGCGCGAGTGCAAGCACTAGTGAAAGGCTCTCACAATCAAGCATGCTACCTTATAGAAGAAGGAAGAGGAGTCGACCACCCCTACTTTAGGGCCTCCTTCCATGTCCTCCTCTCTCCTCCCCTCTACTTTTGTTCAATCTAGTTTAGTCTCTTTTCTAGCTTCTGTTGTGAGTATATGAATGTGCTTGACCACAAAAAAGTGTAGATGTTCATCGCTCCTTTAGTGAAGCCTCCCTTGTTGATGTCTCTTTTAGATGTCCCTCCTTTCCCAAAAATCATAGATATTTTGAACATTTCGGTAGTATCTGTTGTGGTTTTCTCCTCCTCCTCTTCCTCTACACCTCTTGCCTTGTATGTGGGGAGTTCACGTTTGTCACCGAACTAGAAGGTGGAGGGTGGTCCTTCTAGCAATGGACATAAGAGGATCCTACCTTCTCCAAAAGGTGGTATCATGCTTACTTGTTCTATTTTGGTAACAAAACCAATCCTAACTTCTCCTAAGTTCATCACTACTCTTGAGTCACTCGGTGGGCCTAGTGGCGAACCTCAAGCACAACTTTCTGCATGCATTGAGGTACTAAATGGCACTCCAGTGAAGTGCATGTTTAACTCTTTGGATGAAGCTCTAGCCTTGTCAGTGATCTTCGAGAAATCATTGACCATAGCTCCACAAGAGCCAAGTGGAGGAGACCTTGCGGGGCCTTCTTCCTTAGCCCTTGTTGTAGGAGGGTGAGAAGCTCCTCCACTTAACATATCACCACTGCAAGCTCATCCTCCTTCCACCTATGATGATCTAGAGTGGTAAGTGGATGACCTCTTGGTCGATCAATGTTATGGGGAGGCCTCTTCTTTATCTCTAGATTAAATGTGTGTGTGTTGTGATGTGTTCCCTCGTGATCGTGCTATGTGTGTTTGGATGAACCTTGTCACCCTTGTTGGTGCTTGGATACAAGAGTGGTTTTTTATGTTGTAAACCTTTTTCTATATGTATCATCATTCTTGCATGTTTGTGATTGACTTTCAAAAAAATTGGGGACAATGCAAAGCGTTGGGGGAATTTATGCTTCGCTTCCATGTTGACCCAATTTTTTTTTTTGCTTTGTCTTCTCGTTCATTCTTCACATGGTTCGATACAATAGGGGGCTGATGAAAATTCATTTCATATACTACTATTATTATACATACATACATACATATATACATACATATATATATATATATATATATATATATATATATATATATATATATATATATATATATATATATATATATATATATATGAGTAGCTCTTACCCCAAAATATCAGATCACCCCTGTGTCTCTTATTTGTTATATTGTTTTTTCTTTTTTTCTCTTTTCTTATCTTTCTCTCTTCCTTTCTTGAGTCATCCCTTTCATGTGTGACAATTCCATTTCTATGACACTTTGATTTTTAGAAAATTTATTTGTTGCAAATGAATCTTTTCTCAATAATCTTTGCAAACTTTTTCAAAGAATCACATTCTCGACTTGGACCCCTAATAGAACATGTTTTTTTCATCATGGGTTCACAAAGAAAGAACTTGAGAAGTTTCCTCTAAGGTGGGAGCAAATTCGACCTTCCCATCGCAAGGGGGCATCTTCCTTCTTTCAAATTCCTTGATGAAGTGAACATCTTTCAAAATGATTATTTGATGTCAAATTAATTTGAGAAAAAATATCTTCTAAAATTTCAAACAATGTGTCCTTTGAGTGGAACCCTTTCTTCATGTTGGGTTCCTGAGCGACCTCTTTGAAAGCTTTCTAATCTATCAATGGTCTACATTACTATCCACTTACTTTCCTATGTGGCTATTTTTAGACATGTTTTATCTGCAAGTAAACATGTCGCTTTGCAGGTGCGTCTATAAAGCTACTTCTCGACTCTACAGAGTCTCCCTTCCTTGGGTTTCCTCCATGTGAGATATCTTGGGGAATACCTCCATGTAGGTTTCTGGGCCTATAGGGCACTTCTTCTAAGCTTCCTCCATGTGAGAGATCTTGGGGGTTTCTCCCCTACAAGTCTGCGGGTCTACAGGGAACTCTTTCTAGGGTTTCCTCCATGTGAGAGATCTTGGGGGATACCTCCCTGTAATTTTGTGGGCCTATAGGGAACTTTTTCTGAGCTTCCTCCATGTGAGAGATATTGGGGGTCACTCCCCTATAGGGCACTTTTTCCTGGGTTTCCTTCATGTCAGAGATCTTGGAGGACACCTTCCTTGCAGGTTTGTGGGTCTGTAAGGCACTTTTTTCCGGGTTTCCTTCATGTGAGAGATCTTAGAGGACACCTTCTTTGTAGGTCTATGGGTCTGTGAGACACTTTTTTCTAGATTTCCTTCATGTCAGAGAACTTTGAGGACACCTTCCTTGTAGGTCTATGGGTTTGTAAGGTGCTTTTTTCTAAGTTTGCATCATTGGATAGACCTTGGAGGACAATTTCCTTGTGGGTTTGTAGGCCTATGAGGCACTTAATTCTTGGGGTTTCCTTCATGTGAGAGATCTTGGGGGTCACCCCCTTATAGGTCTATGGGCCTATAATATGCTTTCATTCTACAACTTCATAGTTCTACGGGGCTATGGAGTCCTTTTCTAGGTACTATATGCCTTTGATCTCACCAAATTACAGTCTACTTCCTCAATGGTTCAGGTATAAATTTATAACCCTATTCAATCTTCGATCCACTTTATCAAAGCACTCATTAGTATTTGTGCTCACTAAAGTGGGGGAAAAATGTATAGGAGCGAAATTGCACCCCTTATGCAAATTCCCCTTATACACATCCTCACCTTAGAAAACCAAATTTGAAGGAAAAATTCCACATCAACAAGTTTCCTTCCTTCCACTTGGCATCTATCTGTTATTTCGATAGAAGAATATTTGTCGAGGACACCCACACAATGCATAGATGTCTATGTGGTGTGCTTACATCCTTGACGGATTCCTACGTCTAAAGCTACCAGAGGTGTTAAACTTCCTATTGGGAATGGTTTGTAATGCCCCTCTTCGACCAACCGACCCTAAAAATGGAAGATTCTCTCTCTTCTCCTTCAAATTCATCCATTCTTCATTCAACTTACCTCTTTTTGAAATCTTCAAGTATTCACTTCATCCTTCTTCACAGTTTCTTAACACTTCCAACATTCTCAACACTCAATTGCAGCAACAACACTCTATCAACTTCATAAAGCAAGTGTGAAGTAAGCCATTGCAGCAAGGGCTTGAGGTTTTGGAACACCTCCCTTCATCACATTCAAGGCTATGGTGATTTTTTGAGCCTTCTTTCTCCATCATTAGCTAGTGATCTCTTGGTGGAGGTGGTAACGTTTCGCTCCTCTCCTTTACAATTTGGTTGGGTAGCTATATATTGTTTTGTAGTGTTATTTGCATTCCTTTATTCTATACTTCTTTATCATACATTTCTCTATCGTTGCTACTTGGCTGTCCATGGAGGTGGAAACACCAAAACGCGGGTCTAACTGAGGTACACCTCTTTACAACCTCAAAAACTTTCCCTTCTTTCATGTGTGCAAGAGAATGTGCTTTTTGGAGCTAGTTGGTGAACAAGCGCTTTGTGAGATTATCTTCATCTCCCTAGTTCTTGTCTATTTACTTTATCATTTTAGTATCTATTTTGCATACTTTCTCATTATGCTTTTTACCATCTAGATTTAACTAGCTAGGTTGTTAGTAGGTCTTTTTGGTAGTTTTACTGTGTTCACTATTTTTTGTCCATACGAATGCGAGTGCGCCTGAGAGACATCAGCACACCATGTTGATGTCCTAGAACTGTGCTATCATCCTTAGACAAGTAGTTGTCTAAGGCACAATACCAACTTCAAAAAACTAGCTTGCCTAGCCCAAACTAAAGTTTGGGTTTGAAGGGTGATTGAAGTACTTTATAGTCCTCATCATTCTCGTCCCTCATTTCAAACACCACTTTAGAATTAGGTAAGTTAGGGTAGCCTTCTTCTCTTGGATCTTTGTGACTTGGGGCCTTGATGTGGTTGGTCCCTCTCTCTTACACTATGTTGTTTCACTTCAAAGAAACAATCTCAATGTGTAGATTGGCTCCCACTACTAGAATGGTAGTATAACACTTCTTTTCATAACTCATAAAAAATTTCTCCATTTTTGGCACTATATGGATATCATCCTCCTTCCATCACATCATCTTTGAAGGTGTCACCAAGAGCTCAAGTAGTAGAGAACCACTTGCTTCATCAATAATGGGTACTTTCAGGACTCAAGGAGAATTTAACCATGATACAAAATCAAATGAAGCAATAGGTGGAGCAACATTGTAGCAAAATAAGTTTTGAAGTTGGGGACTGGGTCTTCTTGAGATTGCAACCTTATAAGCAAATCTCACTAAAGCAATATAAAAATAATAATTTTCCTCCAAGGTATTATGGCCCATACAAAATCATGCAAAAGATCGGTAGTATTTCCTACAAGCTAGAGTTGCCACCAACAACAAAGATACATCTTGTTTTTCATGTTTCTTGTTTGAAGAAGGTATTTGGGCATAATATTCCAACTCAAATAGTACTACCAAAGCTCGATGAAGAAGGAAGAATCATTTTGGAACTAGAGTGCATTCATCTTGAACACACACAAAGAAGTTGAGGAATAGAACTCTCATTAAGTATCTCATCCAATGGAAGAATTTACCTCTTGAAGATGCCACATGGGAGGACAAGGAGTTCATTTAGAAGAATCCACACTTGATTAGTATTGAGGCTAATGCTTCTTTGAAGACGGGGGCATGTTACGCCATTAATATTGGTGCACATCAGGTTATGAATAGTCATCTTATGACTATATTAACTCTTAATTAAGTCATATTATCATTATTGTATTGGTATTTAGTTATTTAGGTCAGCCTAAGGCTTGTATAGGGCTATCTAAGTCAGCTTGGGCGATATACTAGGTATAAATAGGTATATAGAGGAGGTTGTAAGTCTTATTTCATCATCATATTGTGAATGGTGTTATCATTGGAGATATTTGGAGGTTTCCCCCTTGAAGTGGCTTATTATTCTTAGTTATTATCAAGTATTTTTGGAATATTTCATATCATATTATTCTATTGTGAAATTTATTTCATTACAATTAATATATTTTCAATTGCATGTTTTAAATTCTTTGATGATTAATTTTCAAAATAATTATAGCTTTACATATAATTACATGCAGATGAACTTACAAAACATAAATACCTTTACATGATGTTATTATGAGATATGAAAGAGGCAACACATTACCTCTTGTATTAAGAAGCCTTTTTATTTATTAAAAAAGTTTTAGTTAATTTTTAAACAATGCTACTACATTATTATGAGACAAGAATCCAATAGATCACTTCTTTTCAGATTAAATTATTTGTTTTCCATAAAAGGCCACGAGCTTAAATTCTTTTATATTAATATAATAACAAAATTATATTTGTATGATTTCTATTACAAGTAAGGGAGGGGAATATGATCATCCCTTAGTCTAGAAAGTGTATATTGAAGACCTAAAACCCTTTGTTGCTACCTGAAACCTTCAAAATATTCCATGGCTACCTCAAAATTTGAAGCTTGATTCTCATCACCATTTACACCAAAAATCGCTTCCCCCCAACTAGACTACCAGTCACAGCCACATAGGACCCAAGCAAGGTATCAAATAAACACCATAAAATAAATCCAACTTTGAAAAATTATCCATTATAGTATCAAAGCAACCAACACCCAAAAAACAACCTCAAAACCCTAAATATTGCCACCTAGGGCAGAACATTCTATGATTTGTAGACAAAACATAACTATATGCAGACCTTATAAAAATATAAAGTATTCATTACCAAATTATTGGATATAGTTGATGAAATTTCCAACCCATTCAAAGTCCTAGACGAACTCAAGATGTAGCATTTTCTTCAGAAAGCTTTCCCCCACTGCAGCCACTCCCTATGCCTGAGCAATGTCATGCCTTTGATATCCAAAGAAAAGGGTAAAATTTTACCTTATCTCGAACGAAAAGAAGATCTAGATGACAGGGCCTAGGTATGCCACACCCTAGAGAGGAAAATTCCAACACCTCCTCTAGCCTACCCAAGATTTTAGGTTTGAACAAATTTTGAGCCATTGCCACCACAACCACCTTCAAGAATTGTAGGTCAAGGAGAGATTCCATGAACTATGAAGAGATATACGAATCCAATCTATAATGCTCCCCAATGATAGAAAGTCTTGACCCATAATGAGTTTTACCACACCAAATGACAATAAATCCATTTGCAACATAATTCTCTTTAGCCAAAGCTTTGAAATATCATCGAGGAAGGCCATCTATGTATGAGATTTCACCAACCTAATGGGTGTATCAATACCAACACACGCAATACATTCAAAAAACATGCACACAATAAATTTAGACTTCTCGGCCATTTTAAAATGCACTGCTAGACGAGATCAAGCTTGTGCAATGAACCATACAAGTGTAATAATAGTCATTGGCAATCTATTTTCCATGCAATCATCTAATATATGAGAGTGGCCTTCAACCCTCTCACATGGATGACTCTTGTTAGAATAGAGAGAAAATTGCACAAATTAAACCATTATTGAAAAACAATAAAATCTATAATAGTAAATAAAATATTTGTTGGGGATGTTATAGTGTGCATTGCAAATTCTTTTAAAAGCATTGCATTCCAATGAATTACATTCTCGTGAATAACCACCAAAATTCACTTACGAGAATAACTTCCTAGAACTAACAATTAATTTATTTATTACTAAAAATTAACCTAAAAACTAATTTACTAAATGTAAAATTTAATTTCCAACAACCCCCCCTTAAATTTTACATAATAAACTACATATCCCCCACTTAAGGTTTACAAAAAACAAAAAATGAAAACCAAACTTTTGTATCAACATTAACATAAACTCCTTTGTCTTGAGCATCAACCCAAACTCCGCATGTCTAGATAAATGTCCGATTACCAACTCTTCATCAACATTGATCCGAACTCCTCTTGTTTGGATAAATGTCTGGATTACCAACTCTTCATCAACATTGATCCAAACTCCTCTTGTCTAGATTACCAACTCTACATCAACATTGATCCAAAATCCTCAGGTCTAGATAAATGTCTAGATTACCAACCAAATGTGAATTGAGACTAACTCCATTATCCATAGTAACACACCAGCACAAACCAACAACACAACTCTCCAAATTTTTGGATTCAATTATCCATAGACCAACAAGCCATTGTATGCCCCATCTTGCTCCTAAAAGGACTTGAGATGAAACAAAATTTTCTTGTCATGCAAAATATCATCCCTGAGCAAGAAGCTAACTCGAGACAATAGTTGTCCTCATGCCTCCATTTCCTCCAACCTCCAATATGATCTCTTTAAATATTAGTCATTTATGTTTCCAAATGCACCATCATTAGTAAATGCATAAAAGTGTGCACACATAGGGATGTCAGATTCAACTGATAATGCATCCATTACAATAAAATCTTTAATAAATAAATCCTTATATCTCCTTGTAATTTTTAAAATCCTCTTTAATACTTTTGCTTGAAAATATTATTGCAATATAAGGTGTGTAGGGTATGTGCAGGATCACCATGGAAAAAATAGGCCCTTAAGTGGCAAATATTTTAGAAAAATCAGAGTTAGGAAACTTGACGTAAAAATTTGAATAAGTTATATATATTATTTCAAAAATATGTAAAAATAGAATATGTAGCAAATTTAATTTAGTTTCAAAACTACTAGGTTTTTTTTTTTTTAAATCTATTTGGTCAAAATTTGAAATTTCAATGCAATAGTACTTAAATTTTAGGGAAAAAAATAAGAATTAGGTGTTTATCTAACCACCCTAATGACAATAAAATGATAATATTTTTTTATAAGATTTTAGATATAAGTAGAAGACTCGTGTCCGGATGTGATGCGTATTTTTTTTGTAATTTTTTTCCCAAGTAAATAATTAATTATGAATTTTTTATTACAACTTTTAAAAAATATAAAAAATTGTATGTTTGACCACCTTAACTTGGTCAAAACTTCATGAAATTCACTTTTTTATTTTTTTAATCCTATAGTATACGAAGCATAGAATGTGATGCATGTTTCAGATTCATAAAATGTAATGTTGTTTGAAAGATATAGATGTTTTTCAATAAGCCTATCAATCAGGACTTTAGTCGTAATTCAAATAAAAAATGAATAATAATAATTTATTAAATTCAAAGTAAAGCATAATTTATATTGGTGGAAAGCTGAGAATCTCCTTTAAAAACCCTTTATGTTTCATCAATTTTGTGTAAAAAAAAAGTCGTTAGCCACATGGGCCATCATATCACTTAGATATCGCCACTTTTTTTCCCATCATGATCCTACACATACCCTGTACCTATTTATCATTTCATAACTCTAAAAAATAAATTTAATATATTTCCTATTCTGTCACACACCCTTTGCACAAGAAGTTTTCTCACACCTCCAAATAGCTATTCTTTCATGTGTTGGATTATTTCTACTTGATAGCCATAAACCACTTTTTATTTGAGTTTGCAAAACCATCGAGTATGACACAACAACCAGGAAATGATTAACAACTGCTGCAAATGATTAAACAACTAGCAAATCAAATGATAATGGTCAACAAAGGTAGCCAATAGACTGAATGGAGATTTAAAAAAAATAAAAATCTTTTCACAGATAGAAAAATCACACATTGCTCTTCAAAACCTCTTAATAAATTCAACACATCCATTAAATTACCACACCATTTGAGTCTTGCACAATTATAAGTAGTGAACAAAAAATATATATATATCAAAAACTAATTATGCCTTTCCAAAAACTAGCCATGTCTTTATGTTGTATTCTCTTAGGCTTCCTTTTGCATTCTTTATTCTTCATTGATCAACATTCACCAACATCTCTCACACCTTGTGTTTAATTGGTGTAGGAACTACTACCAAACATCCTACCTAATAAATTCCAATGGCTTCCAAGAATATTATTCTATTTTAGGCCATCATTCACAGGAACAAAACCAAGGATGCTATGATACCAATGTTAAAATAGAGAGAAAATTGCATAGATTAAACCATTATTGAACAAAAATAAAAACTATAATAATAAATAAAATATTTCTTCAAGATGTTACAATGTGCATTGCAAATGCTTTTAAAAGCATTGCATTCCAATGAATTACATTCCCATGAATAACCACCCAAATTCCCTTACGGTAATAACTTCCCAGAACTAACAATTAACTTATTTATTACTAAAAACTAACCTAACAACTAATTTACTAAATGTAAACTTTAAAATTTCCAATAGACTCCAAGCTCGGTAATTATTCCACTAACAAGTGCTGATACATTCTCATAATATTATTAAATGTGGCATACTTTCCTTGATTTAGCAATATCATTTCCGAGCCAATTTAATTAATTATTGGCACTTGTCAAATCAAGAAATTTAGACACAAATGTGATATCTACCAAAAAAGATCACCACCACCTATGGTCATGAGGATGCAATGACCACCAAAATTGTAGTCACTAAAAATTAAAAGACTTTAGTAACAACAACAACAAACCTCAACACCATGATACACCCAGGCCATAGAAACATCCAATCTATGGCCACAAGAGAGCCTCACCACCTATCTAGGCCACCAATTTCATAAATATCACTTTTAAACAAAGGAAATCTAGCATTAAACCAACAAAACAACCACCTTGACAATCAAACAAATAGATTTCCACACCAATGATGTGGAAAGAAAGAATGTCCAGTCATTAACCAATCAGTTAGCCAGAGACCCCAAATACACCACTCCCCCATTTTGGAGCAAAGATCAAGTAATGAAGTTGATAATTTTAGATATTGAAATTTCTTTCACCCTTTAGCCATGCCAACTCCCATCTTTAAGGAAATAATTATAGTCTTTAACACAATCGTATCTTGACCACCAATCTCCCAAGTTTGAAAATCTAAGTTATGAAGGGGATTTATGTGTTGCATATGTCATGGTCGCCTTGGGTAAATCTACCATAAGGAGTAGTAACTGACCAAACACAAAAAAAAAATCATTAACATAAAATATTACATTGATTGGCCTTCTTTGTGGATCACTTCCATGAAGTCCTCCAAATTAAAAAAATGGATGAATCAATTTGAAGGACTTCTATCTCCATTTTACAAGCATGGTTTTCTAGTGTATTTGTTGTTGGATTAGCTTCCCTTTAGCAATGTTAAATTTTTACTAATACAAAACCATCAAGAAGTTCCCAAACTAGTCTCAAAAATGTATGAAATGGTCCAATTTTTTTCTTTCCTCTTTCTACTTAAGCATTAATAATATTTAATGGATCTCCTTTAATGTGAATATTTTTGAGCTGCATATTGTGTTCCATCTTAACACATACTAATAGACCATGAGCCTCTCCTACATTATTAGTACCCATAGGTAACTTCAAGGACAATCCTTTTAATTGTTCTCCTTTGTTATTACAAATCACACATCCTATCCCTGATATACTCATATTGCCTTTAGATGCTCCATAAAAATTTAGTCATAGAATTTGGAGGTGGAGAACACAATTTGAATATGCTTTTTTCAACTTTCTTGACATTATATTATGCACCCTAATTTGGAACATTGAGGATAGACCAAAGCTTTAACACTTCTTGACATTATATTATATTATATTATGTTTTCCATGAGTAATATTTGGATCAAAGGAAGTGTGTACTTAATTTTTCAATGGTGTTAACATAGGTTCAACTAACCTTGGGTGTTTACATTAATTGAGAATATGCTTCAGTGTTTGTGGAAGCATGATGTGATGTGTATGAGTGAATTTGGGTATGAGTTAAGGTGTTTTGTGGTCTTCCTTCATTCCTTTCCACTCCGGGGATGTTATGATGCTAACCTAATTGAATTTGCATGGTTGAGGTGCATAGCCAACCTTTTTTATTTATTTTTAAGGTTGAAGATGGTATAAATAAGTGTTGAGTTGATGGAGAATCAAGGAGAGAAGTTTGATGTGAAGTGAAAATATGTGAAGTTTGAAAGTGTGAAATTTAATGTGAGCTTTAATTCCTAAGATTACTAGAAGCAGTGAGTATGTGTCTACATTCTATAGAGAAAGTGTGAATGTTCTGGTGAAGCAGTGGTGGATTTTTTTGTTGCTTTGAGATGGATTTCTCATTTATAACAATCTTCTTTCTTCTTTCTAATATGGAAGTGAGCCCTTCTTTTCTTTTGGGTAGTGATCCCTCTAATAGTGAGCCTATTGTATTCGATTTTACAATTACTTTATATTGTGAGCTAATCCTCACTATGGTTTTTCCCTTCTTGGGTTTTCCACGTAAATCTAGTGTTCTCATGTGTTTGGATGTGTTTGCATTACTATTTCTAATGTTTACATTATGCTAATGTATGATAAGGGTTTAATGGTTGTTAAGGGTTTAAGGTTTAATGCATATCTAAATGTTAATAAGGGTTTTGATATTTTTATGTACAACTAATTCACCTCCCCTCTTAGTTGTCTTGTCCATTCAACATGATTCTTGACAAGAACCACATAGAATGAATGATTGAGCTATACCTATCCTGAAAAACCTATAGCTTGTACATAAGAATCCTCTTGTGAAGAGTTGGCCAAGCAAAAGAACCTAATTTAAGAAGAATTGAGGAGTGCCAATAGAGCTTATAAGGCCATTTTCCAAATTCAATTCTATCTTCAAAGTTAAATTATTTGTATCCTTGTTTGGAATTATATTGAATTGATTTAGAAGGGTCCCAAATGATTCTATCCTCAAAATCTGAAAGAAAAATCATTCTTACAGTACCTAATATTGACTGCAACTTCTTCTTCTGATGTTGGGGGAATGGAAGGTTCTAAATTTTTTTCCATGAAACATTGGATTTAAAGTTTGAGTTGTCCCTTACTACATAATGCTTGAATTTTGAACCCCAAACAACTTTTAGACAATCCTGAGCCTCCTACAAACCATCAACTATAGATAAAGGAGGATTCCTATTCCATGAATCTTCCCAAAAATTAACCTTTTCTCCATTTTTGATAGTCCATGATAGAAAAGGGGAGATTAGATCTCGACATGCAATGATGAAATTCCATATTCTTGAACCTTCCAATGGGTTTTCCATAGTGAAGAATTTTCGGGGATACCGAGTTAAGGTATTTAGATCTCATAATCTGGCTCCATTTTGATGAGGGGCTTGCATACAATTTCCAAGTTAGCTTTGTACCTAAAGCTAAATTTCTTGTTTCCAAATTTTGTAAACCAACACCTCCAAAAAAATTATCTTTGAACAATTTTTCACAAGAAACTAAATTTATTTTCCTAGAATTGTCTAAATTGCATTTTCAAAGAAACTACCTAGTAGTTTTAACAATGTCCTCATGAAACCCTTTTAGCATTTTGAGCACTAATAATCTAAGTAATTTGGGATGGTAGTTAATACTGCTTTGATCATAGTAAATATCCCTACTAATGACAACCATCTACCCCTTTAGGATGCTACTCTTTTTTGAATAGCCATAAAGATCTTACTCCAAAATGAAGCTTTTTATGCCCCTTCAATGAAGGGAATACCCAAATAGCTATAAGGAAAATTATCTCATTTGAATTCTACAATAGAGAGAATGCAACCACTTACCAACGAGCTAGTATTCTACAAGAATATCTTTTACTTCCCCGAATTGGTCACTTGTCTAAGAATTAGACAATAACTATCCAATACATAATATTTTTGGATTCTCTCATAGAGGGATGTCTAAATAGTAATGTATCATCTACAAATAAATAATGTGTGTAAGAGATCTCTAATAATGAAATTTTTATACCTTTCCACTTACTTGATGCATGGAAGATTGAAATTTACCTGCTCAAAGCCTCTACCATCAAAATGAAGATAAATCAAGAGAGAGGGTCACGTTTCCTTACTCCTTGAGAGGTAGAGAAAAAACCAGCCAAAGATCCATTTATGAGGATTGAGAACTTTGTAGACTTAAGATAAGAAAGAATCCATTTATACCAATTTGTATAAAAACGTAGCCTTGCCAAGATCTTTTATAAGAAATCCTAATTTATTTTTATTGTAAGCCTTCATCATATCTAAACTTATGATCATAGATAGAATTTTTCCTTAATGAATTGAATGAAAGATTTCATGAGATATTAACTATTTTGTTCCTCTAAAATTATACCCTAAATAAGTTTTTCAATCCTTAAAGTAATAGCTTTCGAAAATATTTTATAAATGGTGTTGCAAAGGGAAATAATTCAAAAATATACAAATGAGAAATGAATTTTTTAGGTTTGGAATATGGGCAATATGAGTAGTATTGAGCTTTTTTAACATTGTGCCATTTCTACATGATTCCTCTAAATCCAACCAAATATCTCTCCCCACAAAATCCCAACATTTATAATAAAATAGTGTAGTAAATCGATCCAAACCTAGAGCTTTATATAGTGCAAGTGCAAAGACTATAGTTTTAACCTCTTCCAAGGTGAATGAAGCCAAGATAAACATTTTATCATAAAAAACAAGCACCCTTGGAATGAAATTTAAGAATTCTTGTTCTTTTCCTTCCAAATCAGGATCTTGATTCATTTGTTTAGAGAGGATGTTAGAAAAAAAGGACAACCTCATTTTGAATCTATAGCTAATCTTTTAATAGCTCATTCGAGGTAGATTTAATAAAGAAGGTTGTATTAGCATTTTGCCTGACCTGAGCTGAAGTGTGAAAGAACTTTGTATTTATATCTCCCTCTTTTAGCAATTTTTTTTGTTGTGTTTTATATGATATTATAGGAGAGAAAGAAGCACCTCATTTTTATCATTTACAAGTATTTCTGGTCAACAAAATTTTGAGTGAATGTAATGCGGGCCTTTAGTTTGTATTCAACATATAATTAAATAATTAAAATTATAAAGTAATTATGAGATATATAAAATATTTTTAAATAAAATTAATTATAAAATGGATTTTAAATTAAAAACACTTCAATAAGTAATTTTTTAATAAATAAAATAATTTTTAAATAATTTTAAAGTAAAATAAAATAATTCTTACGTTAAAAATTTATTATAAATTAATTTGTAAATAAATAAAATTACTTTTCAACTCTTGGTTAAAAATAATTCTAAAATAAAAATTGATTCAAAATTGAAATCTTTCTGTAAATTTTTAAATAGATATGTTTAAGATATTTACGACAATTATAACTTTTAAGACCACTTTCCTTAGATATGTTAAAGATTGGAACTGTTTTATTAATTTTAGCACCCTTGACTATCCTTTAATTATAGGAAGATGGTAAATTTCTTTTTTTTTCACTTCCTTTGATATGGGTGTTTAATTTTTGTTTACTAAGAGGATGGGGGTTTTGTCAAACAACCCATCCAAGCAGCTATAACACTACCAACAATCTTACTTCAAAAATTGAAAACATTTGCAACAAATTTTTAATTTAAAATATAACCAAATATTCTTCATTCAAATTGAATAATTAATTTTTTACATAGAACATGCAGCCACAAGAACAACATATGCTACTGGCATTCCATAAGCTAAACTGGAATCAATTCTACAAACAAAAATCACTACAATTCCATAAACCCGTCGCTTATGTCCATCACTACTCCCTAATTATCATGAATCTTTTAAAACACCTTATGGGTTTGGTGCACCTTGTTCTCAGCTTTCTAGATCATTTTGAAATTCTTGATTTCAGCGTATGAGAAATTTAACCCCAATTTATTGAAACTTGGTCTCACGATCATGACTCAAACAATCTTTCTCTCTCCCAAAAATGCCAGTCCAACCTCTAGATTTCTCCTTCTTCCTTCTTGGGCATGGGTAACCACCCTCATTCAATTTTTCCTACAAAAACCAATTCATTTTCCTATTTTTCTTCTCCACAATCCCACTCCACTACCTCTTTTTCTGACACCTCCAAGTCTTATCATTATTTCAATGCAGTTTTAAAAAAATCTATTATGGAGAACTACATCACCCTATGATAGCTCCCTTATGCCTAGGTGTGGGATTTTGTAACTCTCAATATTTTCATTAATTCACACCTCCTAGCTCTTCCAAGTTGAATTGGAATTAAATCCAAATTCACCTAGAAGATGTTTACATTTGAGGAGATTTTAAAATAATTGAAGTTACTGCCTACAAGATGCCACCAACAAACCAAAATAAATAAATAAAATCAAAATGAGAAAATTTAAATATGTTTTTGGGGATGCAAGATTGTTTGGTACCCCCTACATCAAATACTTATTTAAATGGTTTCTAGTACTTCTCTATGGTTCAATAGGGTGGAATTGTAAAGTATTTCAATGGTTTAATTTGTTGTTTTCTCTTTTATTTTAGAGTATATGGATAATTTTTAATTTTATTTTATTTTATAATTATTTCGAGGAAGATATTTATTAACATATTTTATATAATAGCAGTTGCAACCTATCATGGACTCAAAATGGCTCAAAGAAAAGGGTATAGGAAGGTTTGGTTGGAGGGTGACTCTCTGAACATTATAAATAATTTGAAGAATGCCTCACCTCCGTCTTGGACTATTGACGCATTCACCAGGGACTCCATTGAAATTATCAATTCCTTTGATACTTTTTATATCTCCTACATATTAAGAGAGGGAAATATGTTAGTTGATTTCTTCGTTGGCTCTGGTGTTAGAGAAAGAAAGGAGTTGGATTTAAATGATCTTATTCCTTTTGAGGCAATGATTATTATTAATAATGAATTCTAATCTCAAGTTGCTATTGATCTTATTTTGCATTGAGTTGTGCATGTCCTTATTCACGTCGCCTAATTTTATGAATGGGGGATGTTCAAGTATTAAGTATGGGGAACAACTTTCTCATGGACCGAAGTTCAAGTTCATCATTTAATATTTGTCCTTCAATTGGCTTCGCACGGATTCTAGGTGATATTCGTGGGTATGTGTAGGATCATCATGGAAAAGACAGGCCCTTAAGTGGCAAAAAAATTAGAAAAATTAGAGTTAGGAAACTTGACGTAAAAAATTGAATAACTTATCTATATTATTTCAAAAATATGTAAGAATAGAATCTATAGAAAATTGAATGTAGTTTCTAAATTACTAGGTTTATTTAAAACAAAAAATCTATTTGGTGAAAATTTGAAATTTCAATGCAGTAGTACTTAAATTTCAGGGAAAAAATAAGAAGTAGGTGTCTGTTTGACCACCCTAACCCCAATAAAATGATAATATTTTAGATATAAGTAGAGGACTCATGTCCTGATGTGATGCATATTTTTTTGTAATTTTTTTCCAAGTAAATAATTAATTATGAATTTTTTATTACAACTTTTAAAAAATATAAAAAATTATATGTTTGACCACCTTAACTTGGTCAAAATTTCATGAAATTCAATTTTTTATTTTTTTAATCCTATAGTATGTGAAGCATAGAATGTGACACATGTTTCAAATTCAAAAAATTTGATACCGTTTGGACGCTGTAGATGTTTTTCAATTAGCCTATCAATCAAAACTTTAGTCGTAGGTCAAATAGAAAATGAACAATAATTATTTATTAAATTCAAAGTAAAGCATAATTTATATTAGTGGAAAGCTTAGAATATCCTTTAATAACCCTTTTCATTTCATCAATTTTCGGTATAAAAAAATTCATTAGCCACATACCGTACACATACCCATCATATTGCCACTTTTTGGCCCATCACGATCTTGCACATACCCTCGTCTTAGTTTCCAGTCTTTTGTGTTATAATTTTGCTCTAGGTGGTATCTATCTTCATTTCCTGAGGTTAATTCTTTTCGCTTGGCCTCTATTTTTCAATTCTTTTGCGATGGGTGGGGACAAAAACTACACCGACCCTAAGTCATGTGTTTCTGCTAAGTAGAGGAAGTGTGGGAGATTTTAGAGAAGGGTGGTTTAACTCTGTATATGGAGAAACTACATGGTAACAACCCCCAGGTCATTAATCTGGTTGCTCAAGGGTGGAATGAGAGAACCCTGAATTTGGGAAGAAAGGAAGTCATGGTTGATGAAGAATTCATAGCCCAAATTATTGGCTTGGCTATGCATGGTATGAAGGTGTTCAAAAACAAAAAAGAATTGCAAACTGTGATGTCTATTTTCTTTAAAGGGAATGAGGTTGTTGATTTGAAGACGGTGAAGAGTGGTGGTTATTAGAGGAGCTCCTTAAAAGCATTGTGGTGTGATGTTGTTCAACATATTATGAGGTATGTCACCTTGGAAGGCAGATATACGGTGGTTAACAATTACCATTTCCTTTTGCTTAACCATTTTTCGCATAAGAAATGGATTTCCTTTCCATACTCGAGGATTAAGGATCATATGAAAAATCCTAGAAACCCTATCCTGCATGTGGTATTAATTCTCCCAATCTATGAACACATCAAAGTTCATGAGGTGAAAAAACCTCTTGTGTCCCCAAAGCACAATATTGCTAAACCCCACGAGGGTTATGAGACAGTTTCGAAAGAGGAAAGGGTTAGTAAAAAATATAAGAAGAGGAGGCTTATTTTAAACAAAGAGTTTGAGTCTAATAGGGATGATGATGTTGATTATGTCCCAGATTTGTATGCCTCTTTTGAGGAGGGCCCCAATTCCCCTCTTTTGGGTAAGTTTGGGAAAATGAATCTGGATGTCGAAGAGGGATATATGACATGTAGTGATGAGGTGGTAGTGAGTGTTCATTCTAAGGGGGTTAAGGAAAAAAATGAACTTTATGGGGAAGCTTCCTATCCTCCCCCAACGACTAGAAAACTACAAGAGACTAAGGATGGGAGCCGAAAGAGAAGGGTGTTGAGAACTGCTGGCCAACTCTTGGAGAAGGGTTTCCCTCTTTCCCTGGCTGGTAGTATCTTTGGTGAGGCTTCTCTGAGTGCTGACATTGGGATGTAGAAGTAGGGGAAGGAAAGGGTTGTGGGTGGAGGACATACTATGGGAACTAGCAAAGTGGATGTGGATAGGCTAATGAAAAAGAAGGTTGTTGCAGAGGAAATTTCCTACTCCATTCAAAATATAAAGACTCAAGTCTCTGATGGTAAAGGTAAAGATATTTCTATTGATAAGGTTCATGTTAGTTCTCCTAATGAGGACGCTGCTACGGGGAAAGGGATTAAGAACTTTGACAAAGAGGAGTTGTCTGATGTGTTGGGCTTGGCTCATGATAGTGCTAATGTGTTGTTTAAAATTTTTAAGTGGTTCTTCCATGAGATTAACAGGACTAATGTTAGAATTAGAGGTATTGCTAGTAAGGTTGAGGATCCTTGTGTCCAAAGCCAAATTTATGATCTAATGGACTCTCTTAATACTATGGCTAATATTGTGGCAAAGGAAACCATCAATTTGAAATAGAACTTGGAAGGGAGAATCTTATCCCTTGAGGATAAAATTGATAAAATATGGAATGTTGTGATGAAGAGTGGAGATGTCCCTAAGGTTTTGGGCATTTTTGACTCTTCCAAGGTGATCTCCCCTATGATTACTGTGAAAAAGAGAAAGGATATTGTGTTTGTTGATGATAATGTTGTTGTGGGTAAGCTATTGGATGTCGATTGTGCTGGTGAGAAGGGTGGTGTTAAAGGTAGTGTTTTGAGTGGCGAGGTAAAAATTGGTGGGTTGGGGGCTAGAACTAGAAACAGAATGAAAGCCCAGGGTAGGGCCTCTGGTATAGAGGTGTCTGATACTGTGGATAATGTGCAAAAGATGGTTGCTAGTGAAATGGAGGCTAATGAGATTTTGAACAATATTAGTGTTGTTGGTTGGTTGCCTTCTTTTTGGCTATTGGTTTACTGTCATTGGGTTGATTGCTGCAAAATGTTGTTTTCTTTATTATCAGCTGCTTTGTTTTGTAAAGGGTTTCGGGCCCCTTCAAAACCCATTTTTTACCTCCAATCAAAACATATTTTATATAATTTTTTAAAGATATATATGCTATTTATTATGTCGAGGAACATTCTATAATGACAACATAATGACCATGTACATAAAAACTAAAATACAACTAATATATATTTAAAAAATGAGATTTAGATAAATATATCTCCATTTTATTTTGAATTTTAGATAAAGTAAAGTTTTTAATTAATTTTTTAAAAATTATTTTCAAAATAAAAAGAAAATAAAAAATTATAGAAAATATTGAATGATAGTTTTTAGAATTAAAATAAAGTAAATGAGAATAAATAAAATAATTCTTAAATAAAATATATATATTCATATATATAAATAATAAAATAAAATAAATCTTAAATGAATATAAAATAATTACAACCAAAACTAAGACCATAGTTGGACAACATTGAATACACCATGTTATAGGTTTTGTGTAAAATATCATGTACTAATTGAAATTGTGGATTTATGAGTGTGTACTGAGATTTTTTCAAAGCAAAATAGTGTAAACATACCATGCCACTAATCTAACATAAATAATATGCACCTTTCATTGGAAAAGTGTGTTCAACTTTGGCTTATTATATTCCAATCCCTTTTCCCTTAATTGTCTCTTAACTTGTTTTAATGTGAAAGAAAAATATGTACTATATAATAATAATAATAATAATATATATCATAATTCTTTAGCATGTGCATTTATTTTTATTGCTTTGATGTTTAAATAGATTGGTTCATCTTGTAGTAATGATTATCATTATGATTTTTTTAAGGTAAATTATAATATTATGTTTATTTGTTTGTAAATATATTATATGGAATTTTCATCTTTAACATTTAATAAGTGAAAAGGAGAAAATTGTAAATTATTTATGATTTTTTAAAATTATGAATTTGTTTCATGATTCAAGAATGAATTTGAAATTAGAGGTTCAAATTCCAATGTTCATATCTTAGTAATCTTAGTATGACTCAACATGTTACTTTTAGTAGATGTTTATATATTGTCATAATTTGACATAATTTTCTTAGAGCAAACTCACCAATTTGGATTCTTTATTTTGGCTCCATTATTTGCATTAAAATATTTCTTATGATGCATCATAACACATCACAAGTTGGTTGAGAACTCAAAAAAATAATATAACTACACTCTTACATGCTTGTACACTCATCATAGATTATGTTACATCTCTTACACACTTATACATTGTCATGAATTTTCTTAAACATCCTACATGACAAGATATTCTCTTACAAATTTTGTATCAATGTATAAATGTTGCATAATATTAAGTCATATTGGGATGCCCATTTCTACAATTACTTGCAAATAATTAATAAATAAATAATGAATCAAATGTTATATTGGAAGGTGTATGACACACCTATTACAAAAATAAATCCAGAAAGTAATAACTAGGGAATTGTTAGGTCAACCTTGTACTCCAAATCAAAACACATTTTTCTAGAGAAAATAAAATAAAAGCATGTGCTTTGTGATGAAAATTAAGGCCCTTGTTGATATGGGTGGACATGTTCAACTTTCAATTCCTTTGAATTCAAGACCTACAATTTTCTCAAAAAATTAATTATAACTATGAATATTTGAAATTTCATGTTGGCTCTACTTAGAAAAACCTTAAAATTTTCTCAAAGTGATTTTGATTATACAACAAGAAGAAGAATTCAAATGATCTTACACACAATTAACACTTAGATATATTGTTATTTCATTTCACAACATGTCATCTTTCACATTGACTAATGTATCACCTTATACAAAATCAACATTGTAAAGAAATATATTTCAATGCATTTTGTATATGCAAAGAAAATATTGTAAATTACATGCACACAAGAGGTGAAAAAATAAAATTTCTCTTTTCTTATCATAAACATGCATTTCTATATTAAATGTATTGCATATAGGTTTTTTTAAATGATGATATTTTGATATTCAAAGCATATAACTTAATCAAAATACTAACACAATAATGTAAATTAATTTTCAAAGAACCTATAATGGTAGGTCTTGTCACATGAAATTGCACCCTGCTAAACATAGGCTCAACATTCTAATGACACAATGGAAATGACCTCAAGGTGTGGCACCTTGCAAGCTGAGGTCAAGTCTTCAAAGAAGATTGGCTTCCTCTTTTGGTCCAATCCAACACATATAATCCTACCACTATCCTACTCTTACCAACTCATAGGGGAAAAGGGAGAGAAATAATGCATAGAAGGGAAAAGGGGAGGTGATACACCAAGATATAAATGTTTCTTCCTATCAATGATTGCAAAAAGTATCAATAAAACCACTAAAAAAGTCTACATAGTTCTTTGTTTCACCAACTATACAAGAAGGCATGAAGGCTAGGGTCTAAGAGATCCTAAAAAGGGCACATATTACCCATAATTAACACTTATAACAGATTAATACACTCATATATCTTGTAAACAATGATAAAAATTCATGCATGCATAGAGGTATCAAATGTTACACTAGAAACAAACATAGAGAAGAGGTGAAAATAGTAATTTTATTAACATAAAGGCATGAAAGCCAATTTTTCAGTTATAGAATAGAAAGTTCTCATAAATTTGCTAGAGAAAATCTTAGGAGGATCCTAGTGAATAACCCTTCAAATGAATACAATAGTTTCCTTTATAGTTTAGGAATAACTAAAGATATTTTGTAATCAAACCCTAACTTAGGGTTAGTATCTAGTAGGAAATCTGACCAGATTGGATGCAGATGGTTGGATCCTCAAATTCCATGCTAAAAGTTAGCTAGAATGACCTAGACATGGCCACCATTCTTTTGCATTGATGAGATTTGTAACTACAGAATGAAAACCTCATAAAATATTCCATGAAATTTGGTCTTGAACCACTTTTAGGAAAAGGTGACATACATGCAACATGTAAAGGAGCATGGTCACAACCTTTGCATTGAATATGGCATGAAAATTCACATAAAACTACTTTGTAACTTGATAGATACAATCAGCTAGCTAAAGCATAATTGTAACCTCCTTGCAAATCTTCCCATGAACATGAGCACATAGTCATTTTCCTAATTTTAATTTGGGTTGTAGATCTATTGGGAAGAGACATAGATTGATGATCTAATGTATTGATTATGTTTGAAAAAGTTTGAAAAGTCTTAGCTAATTGGGAAGTGTCATGTCAAAGTGTCTTTATGCATCATCAAGGTGGGCCAATGAAGAAAAGTCATTGAAAATGTTGTTGATGTTACTAAATGATACACATATAAGATTTTTTGTACCTCCACAACGTAAAGAGGGGTCTACCATAAAGAGCTTGTGGACTTGTAGAATCCATGCCATGTGTCAACCTCCCGCACCTCCACCATTGGAAACTAGACCCATACTAAAAACTCACGGATATGTAGAACTAACAAAAAGTTATTGGGTGTCAATATTTTTGCAATTCTGCATCCTAAAATGGGACCTACCTCAAAAATTCCACTAGCTTACAGAAATCATGCCATGTGTTTCAATTTCACACTTCCATGGCTAAAATTTGACTCCCTTCAAAAATCTTGCGAGCTCGTGAAAACATGCTTTATAGGTGTTAAGCTATCTACAATTAAATTGTGCTTGATACTAGGAGTTCTTTTAAAGTTTTGTGAGAGAGAAGAAAAAATTAGATGTTTCCATGCATTGCCATCCTATGCTTCCATGCTTAGAAAAGAGACTTTCCTAAGAATTTTGTGGGCTTGCAAAATTCATGACACATGTTACCCTCTTATGTTTCTACAAAAAAATTGGGTGCTCTTTAAAAAAGCTTGCAGGCATGTGCAAAATTAACCTAATACCTCCACATGTCAATATTTTTTCACCTCCACAGTTGAATCTTACCTTAGTGAAAATTATCACATAAATGCATAGATCTTGCACCAAATGTCACCCTTTTCATGCCTTTGTGCTTTGAATTTTCTTTAATAAAAAAAGCTTGTGGGGATGCAGAAACCAATAAAAATAAAAAGGATGGTGGGAGTTAGGATTGAAACTGGAGTTGGACTTTTAAGCCAAAAGTTGAAGAACCCAAAAAGAGTCTAAAAATATAAAGAAGGAAGAAGTCAAGATTGGGAAAATGAAATGGACTTGTACCTTTAGACCAAAGGTCGAAAAATCCAAATGAAATTGAAAAGTTTGAAAGAACATAGGAAGAAATAAGGTAGAAGTTGGGATTGGAGATCTTGAATAGATTTCAACCTTTGGGGTATGTGCAGAATCATGATTGGCCAAAAAGTGGTGATATGATGGGTATTTGTAGGGTATGTGGCTAATGACCTTTTTTTACCCAAAATTGATGAAACAAAAAGGGTTTTTAAAGGAGATTCTCAACTTTCCACCAATATAAATTATGCTTTACTTTGAATTTAATAAATAATTATTATTTATTTTCTATTTGAATTATGACTAAAGTTCTGATTGATAGGCTGATTGAAAAACATCTATAGCTTACAAACAATATCACATTTTTTTAATCTGAAACATGTGTCACATTCTATGCTTCGCATACTATAGGATTAAAAAAAAAAAACGAATTTCATGAAGTTTTGATCAAGTTAAGGTGGTTAGACATATGAGTTTTTATATTTTTTAAAAGTTGTAATTAAAAATTCATAATTAATTATTTACTTGGAAAAATTTACAAAAAAATATGCATCACATTAGGACATGAGTCCTCTACTTATATCTAAAATATTATAAAGAAATATTATCATTTTATTGTCGTTAGGGTGGTCGACATACACCTACTTATTATTTTTTCCTAAAATTTAAGTACTACTCCATTGAAATTTCAATTTTCACCAAATAGATTTTTTTTTGTTTAAATAAACCTAGTATTTTAGAAACTACATTCAATTTGCTACAGATTCTATTCTTACATATTTTTGAAATAATATAGACAACTTATTCAAATTTTTACGCAAGTTGCCTAACTTTGTTTTTCTGAATTTTTGCCACTTAAGGGCTTGTTTTTTCCATGATGATCCTGCACATACCCTTTGAATAAAAGGCTCAAATGTTTGAAGGAAACCCAAAGTCCCTAAAGAAAAGAATCAAAACTAGAAAATGAAAATGAACACTTGGAAAAAAAGTGCAAATGTTTGATCGAGTCTCAAAAGTCTGAAGGAACCAAAGAAGAAAGTGGGAACTTAATAATTTATTTTGGAATTGATCCAAAAATCCATCCAAGACTCAAAGTTCCCAATGGGTAAGATTTAAAGAAAGAAGAAATTGGAAAACTAGAATGGATTTAGACATGAGTTTGAATTTTCAATCGAGACCTAAAGCTCTTAAAGGTATGAAAGGAAAAAAGAAGGGAAAATTGGGAAGAACAAAAACATTTGGTAATGGTTGAAATTTCCATTTAGGGCTCAAAAATTTGAAGGGACTTTGAGAAGAAAAAAGAAGGAAGAAAAGCCATCCTTTGAACATTTTACAAAAATAGGGTTTTGAGTGTAGATTAGCAAAGGGTAATGTAAAAATTAGAGGCCTTTCTTATTCATTATAACCCATACAAGATGTCTTAGATCAATTAATAATTGATCTAGGTTAGGCAAGAAAAGAGGGGTTGTCATAAAGTGACAAAAATTTGATGAATTTTATGGGATGATTGCCTGATATTCATGGAATCCAAGGGCCTTATCGGTCCATTAGGCATAGAGTCATAAGGGAAAACTTCAAACTAGATTTCCTTAGACAACAAAACTTGTGCAAGATGCACTTGGAGGAAAACAAAAGGCACCTAAGAACATACATTAACTTAAGGAGAATGCAAGTTGTGTAAATACACTTCTTGGAAAGAAAAATAAAACAAACAAGAGCATGACTCTAAAAAATAGAAACTACAAAAAAAATCCTCTATCAAAAACCAACATTCTAAAATGGTCTCTCTCTGACCATAGTTGCATTCTTCACCCAACTGCAACCATTGAATAAAAATACTTGTGTGTAAGGAGTTGTACACACTATATGCATGGTGAAGGATCTCCTTATTGTAAACCTTATCACTGTAGGGGGGCCATATAGTGCAAGTGCCATATTAATCCAACATTGGTTCCTCAGGAGAACATACAACAAAGGTGAAGCTTTTAGGGGAGAAGTCAACATTTAGGAGGAAATTGCCTGTAAGGGAAAAATAAACCTCCTTAAATAAGGGTAAGTCACTTCCATAACCATTGACCTCCTTAGATATATGCTTCTCACAAAATTCCCCCTCAAGGGATGATGGTATGATATCCAAGCTTGAACAAAATACCTTGAAATCATCACAAAAGAGGTCCTCCTCAATCTCATCTTTATTTTTATGTATAAGAGGGTTGGTTTTGACTTCATAACAATATTCCTTCCTAATTTGGTGTTTGATTGCAACAACTCTAGGATTATGGCCTAAATTTTCCATTATGTCTCCTGGGTCTCCTTGAGTTTTCAAGAGGCTAGGGATAGGAACATTCTCCTCATGAATGTAGTAAGTGCCAAGACTAAACTCCTCTACCTTAGAGAGTGGATAAAATTGAAATGGATTTCCCCAATCATCTAAAAACCAATCACGTACCTCTCCCAAAAGAGTAGTAGGTTCATGAAAAAACACTCATCCTCTTGGTCACGAATTATTTGCAATTCATATGTCTGGAGCTAGGATTATAAGGATTAATGTGATCATTTGAAAGGGGATTAGCTTTGATGATCACTTTGGTACCATACCTAGTCTTGAATAGCATATGGTACCAATTAGAAGATAGGTACCCACCTATCTTAGCAATGAATTCTCTCGACAAGCATATAGAAAAGAAATAAGGGAGGTCTATGACTGAAATATCTTGCAACATAGTGCAACGAAGACATGTGTGTAGGATCAAAATTAAGTCTTTAATCATCCCCATTGTCTTAATAGCAGTACCATCCAATTTCAGAACTCCTTTTGTCATATACTCATACTTTATGTCAAGCATATCAACTATCTTTTTGGGCATACTAGAGCTGCTATCCCTTAAATTTATCATAAAGTTATGCGTGCTATATGATTTTCAATAATTAAGGATAAATAGAAGGGAGGTGGATTATAGAGTTTACTTGAATTCCCTTCTTTAGGTTGCACTAGGATGATTGGTGGAGTAGATAGATCCTTATTTGCAAAAAATTTTGTTTGCTTGAATTCTCCCAAGGCTTGTTGCAATAGATCCCTTTGAGATGGGATAGAAAAAGCCTCCAACATATTGACATTAAGGTTAACTTTCTTCATTTGGTCAACAATATTGAAAGGAGGTTGACTAACCTTAAATGAAACTTTTGAGTCTATAAGATCTAGTTTTGATGATTGAATGACATGTGGTTGTTGTAATGTATTATTACTCCTACCTGTAGGTTGATTTGATTGTAGGATAATTATCTTACATGTTTTTCTAGTAGCTGCAACCTCTTGATATGGTTAGAGGGTTGATACTTGGATAGTTGTGGAAGATGTATGACCTTCCATTGCTCTTTTCCTTGACCTTGTAATCTGAGCTATTGCATCAAAATTCAACTAATTTACACCACATAAATCCTCTTGATTCCAATTGACCAATGTGGAATCTCATTGCATATGTTCTTTCCTATTGGCAATTTCCTAGTTTGCATTAAATTTCTATCCTAAAGTTGAGGCTTCATTATGAACCACTAGGGTTTGTACAATCTCTCCATTTTGATAAGAATTTTGATTATGGGTTTGATTGCATGGGTAACACCATTCATGCTCTTGATCTAGGTTGTTTGAAACTAGAACCACGACCTTTGAAGTGTTAGTAATAGCTAGTTTTACACTATTCAAGGTTTTGTCATATTCCATTGATTTTTCCCTTGACATGGTTGCTTACTCTATTGATAATTTTATTTCGATGCTAATATGGTCTATTATTTTTATTTTTTCTCCCTTCTACCACTAGCTCATTATTCAAACTCTAAATTATCTAGGAAACTTGACGTAAAAATTTGAATAAGTTATCTATATTATTTTAAAAATATGTAAGAATAGAATTTGTAGAAAATTGAATGTAGTTTCTAAACTACTAGGTTTTTTTTATAAAAAAAAAATCTATTTGGTGAAAATTTGAAATTTCAATGCAGCAGTATTTAAATTTTAGGGAAAAATAAGAATTAGGTGTCTGTCTGACCACCCTAAACACAATAAAATGATAAAAAAAATTTATAAGATTTTAGATATAAGTAGAGGACTCATGTACTGATGTGATGCATATTTTTTTGTAATTTTTTTCCAAGTAAATAATTAATTATGTATTTTTTATAGCAACTTTTAAAAAATATAAGAAACTTGTATGTCTGACCACCTTAACTTGGTCAAAACTTCATGAAATTCAATTTTTTATTTTTTTAATCCTATAGTATGTAAAACATAGAATGTGACACATGTTTTGGATTTAGAAAATGTGATACCGTTTGAAAGCAATAGATGTTTTTCAATCAGTCTATCAATCAGGACTTTAGTCATAATTTGAATAGAAAGTGAATAATCATTACTTATTAAATTATTCAAAGTAAAGCATAATTTATATTGGTGGAAAGTTGAGAATCTCCTTTAAAAACCCTTTTTATTTCATCAATTTTGGGTAAAAAGAAAGTTGTCAGCCACATACCCATCATATTGCCACTTTTTGGCCCATCATGATCCTACACATACCCAAAACATACATTTTGCACATCAAGAATGTGTTTTGCTGGAGTAGTAGACATTTCACCAGTGAAATGGGGAATACTCTTTAAGGAATTAATAGGTTTTTCATCTCTTTGGGATAATACTAGAGGACTACTACCATTGAAGGAAACAAAACCTTGATTTCTTGGGATAGGCATATGGAATAATGATCTGGTTATTTGAGTAGCAAGTGTCATATTTTGAAGAAATCTACCAAAAAGAGGTGTAGACTAAGCTCTAGGGATGGATTTACAATACCTCTGCTTCTCCTTATTAGTGATAAGGAATGCTTATTTATTATTCTAGATGTAGAAAGTTATAGCTCATTATAATAAAAAATGCCTCTAGAATATACTCTTGTTTGAATCCTTTGCATGAATTTGTAGGTCTGATCTAGCACTAAGAGTTTTGAGTTGCAACATGATCACCCAAACTAATTGCAGAGTCTCTTACTTGACTGTAGAGTCTCTAGGTACTTTGTTGAATTCCTCTTCAAGGCTGAAAGTAATAAGAGCAAGATAACCTTCTCAAAAAAATGAGATAAAGTTCATAGACTAGTCCCATAGGGTATGATAAAAGTGTTGTCACATGAAATTGTACCTTTCTAAACATAGGCTCAACATTCTAATGAAATAATGAAAATGAATTCAAGGTGTGGGAACTTGCAAGTTGAGGTCAAGTCTCTAGAAAAGGCCAACTTTATCTTTTGATCCAAGTGCAAATGTGTTGGTCCAACCCAACACATATAATCCTACCACTATCTTACTCTAACCAAATCATAGGGGAAAAGAGAGAGAAACAATGCATAGAAGGTAAAAGGGGAGGTGATACACCAATATATAAATATTTCTTCCTGCTCATGGTTACACAAAGTATCAACAAAAAAACTAATTCTTTTTACAAAGTTCTTTGTTTTTCTAGTTTTACAAGAGGGAATGAAGGCTAGGGTCTGAAAGATCCCTAAAAGGGGTGTATATTACCCACAATTAACACTTAGAACATATTAGCACACTCATATAACTTGTAAAAATTGATAAAAATTCATGCATGCATAGAGGTATCAAATATTGTACACAAGACACAAGCATAAAGAAGAGGTAAAAATGGAAATTTTATTAATACAAAAGTATGAAAGCCAATTTTATAGTTGCAAAATGCAAAATTTTCATATGTTTTCTAGAGAGAATCTTAGGAGGAGCCCAAGGAAGAACCCTTCAAATGAATACAATAGTTTTCTTTATAGTTCAGGCATAACTAAAGATAGTTTTCAATCAAACCCTACGTTAGGGTTAGTAACCAGTAGGTAATCCGATCAAATTGGATGCAGATGGTTGGCTCCTCAAATTCTGCACCAAAATTCAGCCAAAATGACCTAGAGGTGATCGTCATGCCTCTGCATTGATGAGCTCTATGACTATAAAATGGAAACACCAAAACATCCTTCATGAAATTTGGTCTTGAACCACCCTTAGGAAGAGGTGGTATATCTAAAACATGCAAAGGACCATGGTTACCAGCTTTGCATTGAATATGGCATGGAAATCCACATGAAAATTGTTATGTAACTTGAGAGATCAGACTTGGTAGGTGGAGCATAACTACAACCTCCTCACAAATATTCTAGTGAAAATAAGCATATAGTTATTTGCCTAGTTTGAATTCAAGTCATAGATTAGTTAGGAAGAGATGAAGATCGACGATATAAATACATTGACCTAGTTTGAATAATTTTGAAAATTCTTAGCCAATTGGGAAGCGCCATGCCTAAGTGTCTTTATGCATGCATGATGGTGGGCCTAGGAGGAAATTTTTTCAAAAATGATACTGACATCAACAAATAACACATTTCAAATTCTCGTGCCTTCTTGGCCTAAAAAGGGGCCTACCATGAAGAAATTGTAGACTCATGGAATCCATGCCATGTTTCAACCTCTCGCACCTCTACCATCAAAGACTAGACTAGGGGAGAAGACCCAATATCCGCTAGGGCTAACTTCACGCAACTATAGAATTCAAACTGTACATCAAATCAAAAAAAAAATTATGGGTTTTTTTTGCTCAGGAGTTAAGTGCTTATAACTAAGGTTTTGGCTTCTAGGCAATTTGATCAAGTGCGGGAGCATTGGATATGTGCGCAGAGTTCAAAAAGTCACCTTTTAGAGGTTTCATTCGTTTTCCACCACCTAATGTCCCATTATCCGCTCGCTATAATTTCAATCAATTATAACTGTTTTAGCTCTTAAAATCCACTCAAATCATTCACTTTAGCACTTAATGAGCAGCTATTGGTGTTTTTGTAATTATTTATTCAATAAAATAAATTTTTTTAATGTATCAAAGCATATTTTTTTTAGGGGGGTTAAGTGAGCATGGAGGTGGCGGTAATTCAATGGGGGGTAGTAATTGGGTCCTTTCCCCTAGTGTAAAAACTCATAGACATGCAAAATGAACAAAAAGATTCCAAGTGTAAACATTTTCATAATTCCACATCTTGAAATGCAAACCACCTTAAAAAGAATTTGGGCTCACAAAAATCATGCCACATGTCTCCATTTTATGCTTTTGAAACTAAAAATTGGCACCCTTCGAAAAGCTTGTGTGCTCGTGGAAACATGCTCGACAGGTGTCAAGCTATTTGCACTTCGACACATGAAACTAGGAGTTCTTTCAAAGGTTTGTGGGCTAGTAGAAACAATGAGATGCTACCACATGTCATCATCTTACACTTCCATGATTAGAAAAGAGACTTTCCTTAGAATTCCACTAGCTTTTGGAATTCATGACATGTGTCGCCCTCTCGTGTTTCTACAAAAAAATTGGGTGCTCTTTGAAAAAGCCTATGGATGGACAAAATTAACCAGATACCTCCACATGTTGATATTTCCACACCTTTGTAGTTGAATATTTCCTTAGTGAAAATTATCCCATAGATGTGTAGAGCTTGCACCAAACGCCACCCTTTTGCACCTCTATGCTTTGAATTTTTTTTAATAAAAAATTATTACTAGATATGGAAACCAGTCAAAATAAAAAGGATGGGGGGAGCAGTGATTGAAATTGAACTTGGACATTTGGACCAAAAGTCCAAAAAGCCAGAAAGAGTCTGGAACTTTAAAGAAGGAAGAAGTTGAGATCAAGAAACTGAAACAAACTTGGACCTTTAGACCAAAGGTCCAAAATTCCAAATTAAACTCTAAAGTATGTTAGAGGGTAAAAGCACAAAGTTGTGTCACACTTTATAAAGGAAATGCCCAACGCTGATCCAACTTTTAAACTCGAATCACTAAAAAGTAGCATATATGTTTTGGATTTTGGAATGATGTAAACTAGTAAAATATGTATTTTTTAGTATATTTTATGTTTTTATTTTTTGAAAAAAATTGAAAAATTATTTTAAACTATTTTTTAATAAATTAACACTATAATTTAGTTGCTGATAAAATGCTGAAAAATGAAGTTGCATGGGACGTTAAACTTTTTATAGTAAATTTTATTATTTTTCTTTCAATTTTTTTGTGTGTATTTATAACTTGAAACTTTAGTACATGGATACATTTTTTTCTAATTTTGATAAGTATATAATTTTAAATAAATATTAAAATGTGCGTGAATCAAAAAGAAGTTGTTTCCATCAGACGTCAACTTTCATATTAAATATTTATCTAAAATGGAAAAAAAACTATACCATCTTGAAATAGATTCTTTTATCTAGTGCATCATATTTTTTTCAATTTTTTTAAATAAGTTTTAGTATTTTTCCTTGGCATGGTAATCAACCTAATATTTTATGTTGATAGCCTACTTTTAGTAAAAATAAAATATAAAATATAAATAATAATTAAACAATTGAAATAAATACATTTTTGAAAACTACACTTATGGATCTACAAAAGGGTATTTTTATATTTTTTTTAAAAATGTTATTTACAGTAGCAAGAGTTATTGAAACCTCAAGTTTTTCAAAAAAAAAAAAATTGGTAAATTGGACTCAAAATGGTGCTCCATGTATTTTTAGCCAACAATTTTAGTTGAAAAAGTTGTGGAAGTATCTAACTTAGCTAGAATGAATCTTACTACATCATATGTTTGACCAAAATTGATTTTTAGTTAGAAATACTTAAATTTAGTTGTGCTGATAAGTTGGCTGAAAGTGTGACACAGCTTTGTGCTTTTACCCAAGAATGAACTTGGAAGAAATAGTGGTGGAAGTCATGATTGGAGATCTTGAATGGATTTAGATGTTTTAACATTATAATTCACACATAAAACTTTGAAGATCACTTCCCTCCATTTCAAATTGAACATTATTTAATCTTTAGGGAAAGATGATAATCAATGTTAAAATGTTACTTCATAGACTAGGGAAATTTTAGGTATCTACACCCATAAATGACTTGACCCCCATTATAACCCACAAAAGTTATGGAGGAAAACAAACATAACAAGAAACCTTAAGGGTTGACCTAGCTTTAACATAACTCAAACTCCTACCAAAACAAACTTCCCTCCAAAGCTCACACAATGTGGCTTTGAAAAAGTCAAAGGAATTTAAGATCTTAACACATAAGACTCCTTTTAAAGGTAGAAGGAATCTCTTACTAACCTTATACAATGAATATAAGACACTTTATGAAAATTATTCTTTTAATACTTTTCAATATTCTTATGGCCTAAGACTTGGACCAAGACCCTCAACCTTTTAAGAGAATCATTTTATTTTATCTATTTAGGTCCAAAGGGGAAAATATGCTAACAATGAGACCTATGGAAAAAATGAGGTGCCCACTAGAATTCATTAGCCCACCCAAACATGTTGGAACTATTAGTTTGGTCCACAAGTTATGGAAAAAATAACATGTCTATTGATAACTTTACATTGCTCTCAAATGATGTATTTTACAAGAATGCATCCATTGTGGGCATGGTCAAATGGTTTATATTTGGAAAAAATGAGATAGGCCATTGTAGATGAGCCTAAAATCCACCCATAGGCACAAAAGAGACATTCCTAGGTGCAATAATTTTGGAGAATCATTGTGTCAAAGTTTGGAAATTTTTTTCTCTTAGGTATCTTAAGATACTCTCTCATTCAAATGTATCTTGGAAGGATTGATAGAACTATAGAAAAAATGAGACCTCCAATAACATTCACTAGCCTACCCTAATGTGTTGGCACTATTGGTTTGGTTCCATGAGGTGTGGAAGAAACAATATAGTTATTGGCAACTTTATGTTGCTCTTAAATGAGGCATTTTGTAGGAATACATTCATTATGGGCATATTCAAATGGTCTATCTTTGACAAAAAATGAGATAGCATATTATAGATGGGTCTAACATCCAACAATAGGCACAAACAAAACATTCCTAGGTGTCATATATTTTGAGAACCGTTGTGTCAAATTTTGACAACTTTTTGCTCTTAGGTCTCTTAAGAGACTCTCTTGATCCAATGTAGCTCAATATATTGTAGATGGGTTTGAAATCCACATATATAGGAACAAAAGAGACATTCCTAGGTGCCATATTTTTTTAGAATCATTTTTTCAAACTTTAGAAACTTTTTTCTCTTAGGTCTCTTAAGAGACTCTCTCAGTCCAATGTATCTTGGAAGTATTGAGAGAACTACAAAAAAAGTGAGGCTTCCAATAACATTCACTAGCCTACCCCTAATATGTTGGCACTATTGGTTTGGTCCCACGAGGTGTGGAAGAAACAATGGCTATTGGCATCTTTATGTTGCTCTTAAATGAGGCATTTTGTAAGAATACATTCATTATAGACATGTTCAAACGGTATGTATTTGATAAAAATGAGATAGAATATTATAGATGGGCCTAACATCCACCTATATGCATCACAATACATTCTTGGGTGCCATAGATTTTGAGAACCGTTGTGTCAAATTTTGAAAACTTTTTGCTCTTAAGTTTCTTAAGAATGTCTCAATCCAATGTATCTCGAAACCATTGAAAGACCTATGGAAGAAAATGAGGCCTTTAATAGCATTCACTATTCCACCCTAAAGTGCTAGAATTATTAGTTTGTCCCACAAGGCGTGGAAGAAACACCATGGCTATTGGTAACTTTACATTGTTCTCAAATGAGACATTTTGTAAGAATGCATTCATTGTTGGCATAGTCAAATGGTTTGTAGTTGAAAAAAATGAGATAGGATATTGTAAATGGGCTTGACATCCACCTATAGGCACAAATAAAACATTCCTAGGTGCCAAAAATTATGAGAATCACTATGTCAAAGTTTCACAACCTTTTTCTTATAGGTCTCTTAAGAGACTCTCTCAATAAAATATAGACTAGAAGGATTGAGAGACCTAGGGAGTGAAACAAGGCTTACAATATAATTCACTAACCTACCCTAACATGTTGGAACTATTAGTTTGGACGAATGATGTTTGAAAGAAAAAATATGGATTCTAGAAACTTAAAATGTGGCATTTGGTGCCATGAGCATTAATTTCTTCACCTCGTGGGGCCTAATAAATTGTGGAAAGATGTTGGAGTAGAGTGGTGAATTATAGAGGAGGCCTTTTTGTACTCTTAAATATTGTAATCATTTTGGACTACAAGCTTTTGAGAAAGTACTTTAAGAGACTTAAGAGTGAAAATGTGTCAAAATTTGATGGACTAGTTCTTCGAGTCCATCACACCCATGAGTGTTATATTTATACGTATAGCTACATGTGGCTTCCCTCCACAATAAGATCTCTTATTTTTTGTCAACACAAAATAGTTTTATCATGCCAACAATGGATGCATTCTTGCAAAATTCTTTAGTGGCATTCAACATAACCTTTCCAGGAGCCATATTTTTTGTTCTTCACCTCATGGGGCTAAATTGACTATGTCAAAACATCAAGATGTTTGGGTGAATTATATAGGAGGTGTCTTTTCATACACTAAGTTTCCTAATCATTTTAGAGTGCAAGCTTCCAAAAAAGACTCTTAAAATACTAGAGAGAAAAAAGTTCTTAACTTGACAAAGTAGTCCCTAGAGTTCATGAAACATAAAAATGTTCTTTTTGGACTTACAATTGCATGTGGGGGTCTATTGGTGATCTGAGTTGTAGGATCCAAATCCACAAGGCCTGTTAATCTCTCAAGTGTCGAGGGTCTCAAAATTGGGAAGATCACCACAAACTTGTCCTTAGGTTGGGGACTAAGGACCAATGGTTGAGGTGGGTAAGACCTCCTTCACTTGTAGGTTTGCAAGACCAAGGGGAGTTTCCTTGAGGTGCTAGATGATCAAAATATTGAATACTCCCTTAAAAACATACCCATTGCACAGTGTATCCCAATACTAGTGTTGCAAATATACTTGTGCTAGTTTGGACATGTAAGGCTTAACACCCTAGTAACATATAACTTGCCATATATTTATCAATGAATGTGTTTAATGATAACCCCTTTTAGCTGCTACATACATTCAAACATGGTAGTAGAAGACACAAACTAATTAAATTATAGTTGTTGAAATTGATTAATTTTTTGAGTGTATTGAGGATGGGGGGAGAGAAAACTAGTAAGAAATTGATGTCTTAATCCAACTGGGTGACAAATTCTTTGGTTTTAATCAAATATGCAAAAACAACAAACAAAGGTAATGAATTAATCAATACACCACATAAGACTAAATATTTCATAATGCACATGCAAGTTGGGCTCTATTCATTCATTAAATAAAATCATAGATGGTTGTAAAATATTAAGCTGGTCTGCTTAGTAATCCATGAATATGCTCACACATTTCTTTTATTATGTTGAGAAGTTATCTTGCAAAGGCTTTATAAGGATTTTATAGGCATCTAGTTGAAAAACCAAACAACATACATAAAAATGAATACCATACATATGTAGACACCTAGCTAAGATTAAATTTCAATTTAATCACTTCATCCTCAATGTTTTTTAAATGTTATTACAAACCTAAGATCGACCCAAATCGTTATAATATAATAATCAAACTACTCAAGAATGGAATATGAAACCCCGCTTCCACTATATATCTCTCTACTATTGGTTTTGTAACTACTCTTCTTCCATAATTCTAGATATTTTTTAATCCTCTCCTTTTCAAAATGTCAGCCAAGGTAGAGAAACCCATGATCGGATGGTGTATAGAATGCCAAAAATCCATACTACATAAAAAAACCTAACTACGATCATAACCAACACCCGCACAATATGCCTCATCTAAAATATAATTTAGCTACCTAGAAGGATGTATAAATCACTCTTCTAATGACCACTTTATATTCACATTGATGATTCCTCGATTTGAGTGTTATATTGAGTGAAACCATCTATCCATTCCGACCTTTTGCAAGAAAATGACCTCCATTGGGTCATGTGGAAAATAACCTCTATCGAGTCATGCGAGAAAATCATTTCCAAGGGGATATGCATATATCAGGCCTTTATCGAGTTTAATTGCACCATCATTACCTTTACCTTCATTTATTTCCTTTATGCCTTAGCATTTTTTTGAAACCATTACTTCACCTTTTTTAGGATTTGGAGGCTCATCATGAACATGTGAAACATCTATGGTCTTCTAGCCAATATCTTCTTCTCTTTTTTACTTTTACCTTTTGAGGTAAATTGGCCCCCTATGGGATGCAAGGCATTAACCTTGATTTGGGTGTAGTATAAGAATCTAGCCCTATGGGCGATCATATCAACATCAAGAAGAGAAAAACTAGTCTGATATGACTCCTAAAAAAGTTTAGATCCTTGTTAGATACATCCAGATGTTTTCACTATCCTTAAAAACACACTTATGCAAGATACAGGCTTTTATTTGGTCACATGGGAAGTTGACATCAATCAAGAATTATGAGAATTCAATTAACAACTAAACTTAGACTACTAAGAAAATAATTAGTTCACTTGGAGTTATTTGCAAGACATTCTTTTCCTTTAAATTTTTGGATTCCAACATATTCATACTAGTTGGAAAGCTCCATTAGGTCCATGTGGGTTGGGGACTTGCTATTGAACTACGCAAACTAGCTTCAAAATAGTTCACTTAGAAATTTATGCATGACACGTTTGTTAATCACATCAAAACCTTTTGTGGAGATTTGACCCATAAGTGAAACTATGGAACAATGACCTCCATCTGACCAATGTGGGACATTAAACTCCATCGAATCCTTGTGGAAAGTCTATTGCTATCAGGGTCCACATGAACTTGGTTGGCATTTGAATTGCACCTATTGAATAATGAGTCAATTAGCTCGGTTTAGCATTTTGTGGATACTTGAGGTCCTAATGAACTTTGCAGATGATCTAATTCAAAATGAACCATGTGGACTTGGAACCAAGATTTGAACTTCCTCCTAAGTTCTTTGTCGAAAACTTACCTGCTATTGAGCTACACCCTTTGGATTTGGGCTGGTTTAGTTACACTTTTCTTGCAAAAGGCCAATAATAGACCAAAACCCTGCAAGAGGATAACTTAGTCAATTTTTACTCAATTTTCCCCAAATTTGAATTTGGGATCCATTTGGATGATCTTCAAGGTGGAAGACTCAAAAATACCCCACACTTAGTCAATTTTAGGATTTTTAATTTGGGTATTTTGGACTAAAGGAAGGAATGAATATAATGACAAAAGGAAAACCATAAACATGAAAAACCCATGCAAAGTTTCTCAAATTTGTATTAAATGATGGGAAATAAAATGGAGAAAAAAAAGAAGGAAAAGAGTAAACCACCAAAGTAGAACAAGGAAAAAACAAGAGACAATAAAATGGGGTGCCAACAGGGCTCCTCAATAATAACATCTCTCATTTTTTCAACTCAAAACAATTTCATTATTGCCAACAATGGATACATTCTTGCAAAATACATCAATGACATCTAGCATAATGGTGCCATGAGCCATATTTTTTATTCTTCACCTCATGAGGATGAAACAATTATGCCAACACATCAGGGTGGTTGGGTGAATGCTAGAAAATATATCATTTCATATCCCAAGTGTCCTAATCATTTCATAATATATAGGCTTTAGATAAAGTCTCTGAAGAGACCTAAGTGAAAACAATGCCAAAATTTATTGGAATGTTTCTCAGAGCCTATGAAACCTATGAGTTTTCTATTTAGACCTACAACTACACGTGATTGCTCCACAATAACCACTCTTAGTTTTTTTCAACTCAAAACCATTTCACCATGCCAACATTGGATGCATTATTGCAAAATGCATTAGTAACATTTAGTGTAATGATTCCAAGAGCCATATTTTTTATTCTTCATCTCATGGGATTGAACCAACTATACCAACACATTGGGGTGGCTGGGTGAATGCTAGAGGAGGTCTCATTTAGTACCCCAAGTGTCCTACATTTTTTGGACTACAAGATTTTTGCAAAGACTCTTAAGAGACCTACAAGTAAATAAGTGCCAAAATTTGACAAAGTAGTTCTTAGAGTTTGTGGCACTTATGAATTTTGTTTAGACCTACAACTACATGTGGGGTCTCCCCACAATAGCATCTCTTAAATTTTTCCAACTTAAAACTATTTCACCATGCCAACAATAGATGAATTCTTGCAAAATACATCAATTACATTTTCTGTAATGGTATCATGAGCCATATTTTTTTTCTTCACCTTGTGGGAAAAAAATGATTGTGGTAACA
Organism: Sequoia sempervirens; assembly: GCA_007258455.2. NCBI lineage: Eukaryota > Viridiplantae > Streptophyta > Pinopsida > Cupressales > Cupressaceae > Sequoia > Sequoia sempervirens. The sequence goes on along the minus strand of VDFB02080819.1, from coordinate 10,501 downwards.
TAGATAATTATGGGTTTCAATGGACATATTGAAAATAATCACTTTTATTCCTTCAAGCAACCACACTAAAACTTGAATTAGACTTCTTTAAGGTTTACAAGATGACCTAATTGACTTTGAAACAATGCATTGAACCAATATATTTTTAAAAAAATTCTTATCAAAAAATGTCCTAAATTATGTTTTAGTATGTTATTTCATATCCCACTCAACATACATAAATTATAGCTAAGAACACATCACACAAGTATGAAAACATGAAAATAAATCAAAGAAATAGCAAGACAATGGCTCAACCACTCTTATTGACTCAACCATTATTAATAATATTTAAAACCCTTATGTATCTCCTTTAAGGGTAGGTTAACCACCAATTGATGTCATGCAAAGGGTATAAGGTGGTTTCAAAAGTTATAATATGGAAATATAATGAAAAAATGGAAAAACTATTATATGAACTGTGACAATCTCTCTTGCCTCAAATTCAAAATGATTACCATGTGAATCTTGATAGTGTCATCTCAAGAGATGGTAGTGATGTATGATGTTAACTTAATACCCTAATAAGACCAAAAAGTTGAGACTTGAGATTGAAACATTAAAATATAGTCCTAACTAGACTATGGTATCCTTTCACTATGATAAAATAGTCAAAAAGGATTGGGAAAACCACTTGTCTTTTCTAACTTTATTAACAATATAATTCAAATGTTCTTTCCACATCAGTCCCTAGATTTCTTGACCTAGACCTATGATTAACTACATCCTTTTGCTAATTTATGAATTAAAAAATATTATTAAGACCCTTGTAACATCATTTGGGGATGACAATCCTTCTAAGACAACATGGTGACATTTTTTGTATAAATTTTTACCCTCAAACAATGATATTTTAACACATCCTATGGTTTTATGGTCTTCATATAACCATGTGAATGAACCCTATGGTTTAAGATACAAGTGGCATATTGCAAAACATGAAAATAATCCTATTACATTTGCACAATCATAATGACTATGGAATTCCCTCAACTATTGATATTTATCTCAACCTTATAACCATGTTTGACATGATTATGGCGACTTTAATGAAGATGCAATTTTATTGAAGATGTAATACATAGAAAGGGTGAAATAGAAAAAATAGAGGTGTATTGAAAATGCTTCAAGAGAAGGAAAATACTGGTACACAATAACATGATTGTTCTATTTTTATGTCAATCCTCTACTTAGAAATGAGGTAATAAGCATGAAAAATGGGGTATAACAATAATTCTAGGTGCTTAAAATAGCTAACACCAACATTGAAAATACATTGACATATGCAAAGTTCTCATGAGGTATTGAGAATGAAAATAGGCTATAAAAAATTTCTACAAGTTGTGATGAATTTAACATAGGAAAAATCAACCTTCCATAATAGAAATTTACCTTTTATAACATCATTTACCTTTAAAAAATTTGGCAACCATGCATAGGCATGTGTGTGAAATATTTTGGGCACATTAATTAAGCCAAAATAACTATTTTAAAGTCAAACTATTCAAAAGACCAACTGTCATAAGACCTAGATTAAATAGGTTAACGAAGGCTAATCTACTAGAAAGACCAAACTTAGCTAATTAATTAAGAAAACTAGACTAAAATGACAAACAAAAATAATACGATATAACAAAAAAATCATACCTCGTACTTTTTCTATGTTAATAATCTAATGAATTATTTTTTTTAATGAATCAATTTAAAACATCTAATACATCTTTGTTTTAAGATAAAGCTGGGTCTTTTATCTTATAAAACAATATCTTCGTAACATAAAGCTGAATGTTTTATCTTGTGATTTAATTAATTTGGGTTGGATATTTATGAGGGATGATATCTTTTCTTTTATGTGAGGAGATTGAGTGGCCCAATCTATAAATGCCAAGTCAAAGCGTCAGATTTTTGTTTTACTTTATTCATTGTCTAAGATTTTGTTGTAGAGACGACACGCCATCGCCAATCCAAGCGTGAATAATAACTTTCGTAGGCGTAGAAATCAGTCCAAACAAATTTCTTAAGCCAGTTAGATGCAAATTGGAAATCATAAATAGATCTCCCAGCAGTTCTTCTCTTCAGTCTTGCACAAGTAAACCCCTTCAACCTTTGCTCATTGAATTCTCTGCGCGTTGCACAAATGGTGTTATCTACGCTTGCAAATGAATCCGATCAGTCAATAAATTCCTCCATGTTTGCTTCACGTTACACGCAGACGGCCATGCCAAGGTATGCCGCTTAATCTATTTGCTTCACTAATTCATGTGTTGCAGAATGCCAGTGATCTGTAGTTTGTTGGGTTGTTACAAATTGTTTGAAATCTAGAGTTTTGTAATGTACCATTTTTGTTTTGAAATGCTTTTTACAGCAGATAGATAGGCCTGTAAATAACGGAACTAGTTTAAGATCTTGTGGATGTATGCAGAATGAGCCATTTTTTTTCCCTCTGTGTTGTAGGTTCCGATTGCCTGAAAGATCTATCCCTAAAGATGCGGCATACCAGATCATCAACGATGAGTTGATGTTGGATGGGAATCCAAGGCTGAATCTGGCCTCATTTGTCACTACCTGGATGGAACCTGAGTGCGATAAACTCGTCATGGCTTCCGTTAACAAGAATTATGTTGATATGGACGAATACCCCGTTACTACAGAGTTGCAGGTTTGTGGATTTGAACCGGTGACCTTTTATAACATCCTACTGCTATATTTTTTTCTAAATTACAAGTCGATTCTCAGACATTGACATGAAGTTTTAAATTCTTGTTCTGAATCAAATGCCAATTATTCTGTATCAGATAAACATGATCTGAACACTTATTTAGAACAGTTGCTGATGGATTCATTAATTTCTTTTATTTTAGGGTTTAATATTAGGATATTTGTGAAAATGCAACAGAATCGGTGTGTGAATATGATTGCTGCACTGTTTAATGCCCCACTCGGAGAGGAAGAACAGGCAGTCGGAGTTGCAACAGTGGGGTCCTCAGAGGCCATTATGCTTGCAGGTCTTGCTTTTAAGCGGAAATGGCAGAACAAACGCAAGCAGCAGGGAAAGCCCTTTGATAAGCCCAACATTGTTACTGGCTCCAATGTCCAGGTAAAATGAATAAATAGGTAGATCAGCCCTTAAATTTCATGGCATTTCTCCGCAGGGGAAAGCTCTTGGTGAGGTGCAGGACGGTGACGAGGTGTCTGTTGTGTCTCCATAGCCTGGTTAAGAGCATTGTTGCCTCTTGCAGTCCAGGATCAGTCCAGTATCTTTAGGACTGCCTAGGAGTTCTCTGATCCTGCTCCTTAAAGATCATATTCCACTATCTATTATCATAATTAATACTTGATCTGTTTTGATAGGTTTGCTGGGAGAAATTTGCAAGGTATTTTGAAGTGGAGCTCAAAGAAGTTAAGCTGAAGGAGGATTATTATGTGATGGATCCTCAAAAGGCTGTGGAGATGGTGGATGAGAACACCATTTGTGTGTGTGCAATTCTCGGGTCCACATACAACGGAGAGTTTGAAGATGTGGAGCGCCTCAATCATCTTCTGCTGGAGAAAAACAATAAAACCGGGTGAGAATCTGTTTTCTGATCCGACTTTAATGGAGTTATTTTCTTTCATTCCAGGGAATTGTCCAGTTTTGTAACAGCAGTAAAGTAACGGTTTAAAGCAGTAGGCCGTAAACGGCAATTTTGTTTGAATTTAAGTGGGATGCCGAGCGCCGCAAATAATGGATACTGTAGTTTCTATATTAGGTTAGGAATTTTGACACTTTCCGAAATATCAATTTTCATCCCACACGATCTTGAATGAAACTTAATTTAAGGACTAAAATGCAAATACGGTCATACGGCCATCAAATTTAAGAATTAGAAACATGTCCATTCTCCGCGTATTATTTTAACGGAAATGTCACCGTCAAATCTCATTTGGTACTCTTTGCAAAACAGAGTAGGTCATTTGTTCAGGTCCAGCTGTCCAGGAAAGTCTAGAAGGAAATGATAAATCGATTCAATTAAATTAAGATTAAAATTAATTAAGAAAAAGGTTATAAATTAACTAATGAGTAAGAGTTGATTAGGTGAAATTGATAAAGGGATTTGTGGAAAATGGAATGATGTGATGGGATTTAATTATTGTGATCATTCTATGTGTAGAATTTTTAACTTTCATTTGGCTTTCCAACTCTTAAATCCTTCCTATCCGTAACCCTTGATTTTTAAGTGGAACCCACGTATATAAACAACCTTTCATTGTCACAACACCTTTGATGAGTAATACATCCAATGTGTACTAGTTTTGCCAGCGCTTCTTTTTCTACTTTTTAGTATGGACTGCTATGTGTTGGTGGGAAGTCATTTTGTAATATCTTTCCTGCAAAGGCTAAATAAGTAGTGTGTGGACTATTACAGAACTTTGATGTGGGATGTATTTTCAATTTATTTTATTAATAAATACAAAAGTTAAAGATTATATTGATATAGAAAATGGATTTTGAAAATTGCAAGAAGGGATAAGATGTACGTGCCATTTTATTGTTGGGTGGTTTGTTAGAGATATAAGATAATTATGTTGTCTAATTTGAAATTAGGATTATGTGTTTATTAGAGTTTTATTAGAAATTGAATCATCTCTTTTTTATCATTTTATACATATTGGTGCATTTTGGTATTAATGCATTGTGTTGGAACTTATTTAAATTTTAGATAGTTGATATCCTACATATATTTTTGACACATTTTATTAATCTATTAACATCTCAATACTTGCAAGCCCAATAATAACAAAAATTTGGTGCCCAACGTGCATATAAGACACTTCCTTAGTTGGATTCTTAGGTTGTCTCAATCAAAATAATATAGGCTATGTTTTAGGATTATTCCTTGAGGTATTGTGGGTTCTTATTGCAATAGAGGGAGGTGGCGAATGCAACAACGAAGGAAGCCTACAAAAATTAGAAGAGAGATCTAGTTTTATAATAATGGTAAGTGTGTCAAAGGTGTTAGGTGAGATGAGTTGCTTTCCATTTTAGTTTCACCACATAAATCACTAGATCTAATTTGATAATTGATAGTGAATTACACTTTAAATTTCATCACAAAATAGATGTTTGAATAGAAAATAATAAGATAAACACTAAAAATAAAGATAGATCAAATATTTTAATATGTAAAAAAATATATCCATATACATATGAAATAATTCACTCTTAAAAATCAAAATAATGCAACTAATATTTATTAAAAATGAAAGTTAAAATAAATAAAAAACTAAAGAAAAAGTATCAAATACATGCACTTTTCTTGCACTTTACGTCTTTATATTGAGACTGATGTTAAGGATGATGTAACTTTGGTGCACACAAATAATAGTTAATGTTATTGATTGCTATGTAATTCTATTTATATTAATATATTGTATTGAATGGATACAATAATTTAGATAAGAGAAAGTTAAATATTATAATATAAAGGATGTAATGAGTAAAGCGAGAAATCATATGATTGGGAGTGGTGGAGAATTGGTTTATTGGGAAAATAATATAAAAATGCTAATTGAGTGTTGACATAAAGATTTTCTGTGGTATTTGTGTGGGTGCAGATGGGACACTCCTATACACGTAGATGCAGCAAGTGGTGGTTTTATTGCACCATTTTTATATCCAGATTTACAATGGGACTTTCGCTTACCTTTGGTAAGAAGCATAAATGTGAGTGGTCACAAATATGGGCTTGTATATGCTGGTGTGGGATGGGTTGTTTGGCGAAGCAAACAAGATCTGCCCGATGAACTTATTTTCCATATCAACTATTTGGGAGCTGATCAACCCACCTTTACTCTCAACTTCTCCAAAGGTAACTTCAATATATTTATTTATTTTTTATGCATTCAGAGAAGGTTGACATGTGGACAATGGCATTTTACTATGACATGGTGAGTACAACATATTGGAAGCACTGTTTCTATAAATCTCACTCACTTTTGTTTAATCAGTGATGTAGTTCAAGAAAAATCAAATTACTATAAACAGTCAGCACTGTTCAATTGATCTGTTGGGAATTTTAAAATTTCTTTTTATTTGTTATTTACATGTTTGGTTCGTGCTTGTTATTTACATGTTTGATTCGTATTTGTTATTCATATGTTTGATTTGTGATGTTGGCGGAGCTTAAACAACACATTCTAAGCTTTGATTTATTTAGACGACATATATGAAATCACACTAGCTTCTTCAATAGAATCCACCTATTAATATGATTTAAGATGGAACTATCTAAACAAATCAAAACTTAAAATATATTATTTTATGCTAACTAAACTTCTTTTACAAATTAACAGGTGCAAGCCAGATCATTGCACAGTACTACCAACTCATTCGCCTGGGATTCGAGGTTTAAACCCTTCAAATCTATGTTTTAAAGAAAAACTTAAATTACCAGCAATGGGTCACCACATACATTAACTAATTTACACTGGTGTCTTCAATGTTAGTCACCCATTCAGGCCAAGCTAAATCTAATACAAAGTTTTAATGCCAGGGATACAAGATGATAATGGAGAATTGTCGATTAAACGCCAGGGCTCTGACAGAATCTCTGGAAAGAACAGGGAAATTCAAGATATTATCCAAAGACATGGGCGTACCTGTGGTGGCCTTCTCGCTCAAGGACAACTCTGAGCACGATGAATATGAAATATCAGATCATCTAAGAAAATATGGGTGGATTGTTCCAGCCTATACAATGGCTCCAGACGCTCAGCACGTCACGCTTCTGCGTGTTGTGGTAAGAGAGGACTTCAGCCGAACGCTGGCAGAGCGCCTGGCTGCAGATATTGACAGAGTATTGAAGGGATTGGAAGAGCTTCCTCCTAAGATAATTCAGGCGGTTCAAGACTTAGCCATTAGTGAAGAAGCTAAGAAGTCTGAGGTGAAGGGGAAGGAAAACGGAGATGTCACACAGCCGCATGATGATGATAGCCATCGTCACACTCGAAGAAAGGGACGCCATGCCCGCCATCCTCACGACTCTGTGCACAAAACAAAGGGCATCTGCTAAACATTATTTAGTCCTCATATTGTATTTTCTTTATTTTGGTGGGGCGGTTTCTGTTTGCTCAATAAATGTTCCCTGTATGCTTTCCCTGAATATGATTGCTACCATGATTGCTGTATAATAAATGTCTGTGTTTTCATTGTTTTGAAGTTTTGTAAGGCTGCTTTTTATTTAAAGTTTTTCAATGTAGTTTTAACTGTTTTTGTTTACAGAAGCAAATTTGTACTAAAGATTTATTAACAAATAATAAATTTGTATATGCAGTGTGTGCAGGTGGAAAAAATACCAAATTTATAGTAATATGTGTGCTACAAGGAAGACTAAATTTTAATTTTTATATTTACCATAACATTCCATAGGCTTGTTGCACTTTTTAAAGACTTTATGGGGCCGCACATTTCACATATTACAAAGGAGCGATGCATGTATTGAAGCTTTGAAGGTTTCCCTATCCTTGCCGTAGCTTTTATTTAGTTCTACCAAGGTTGGCGCAACACATTTAAGGGAGATATCATAGATTTCTATTTGTTGTTATAATATTTATCAGCTATTGGACAACGCATGGGAGGTTACCATTGTGGAGGAGGTTAAGTGCCAAGGGAGATTTTAAAGTGGTTGCTGATTGGATTGTGGACTTTTCCAAGGTCTAGGTCAGCATTTGACATTTTTAATATTTAATTTATGTGACAATGTTTTTTCTATAGGAAACTTTTCATGAATTTAATTTGTAACAACAAAATAAAGTGATATATATATAATGTTGATGTGAACATATTAAGCAATAATTTTATTGTATGATTATAACTAGTATGAGTATGAGTATGAGTAAGTGAAATTCATGATGGTAATTTATAACATCACTTCAAACAAGTTGCAATACATGTCCCAACTAGTAATATACAAATTGTTTGATGAAATGTCAAGTGTAAATCTTCGTGAAAATTGCAAAAAACTTGGTTTAAAAATTGACCCAACTTATTACAATGGTATCAGAGCATGTCTATGAACTTATGAAATTTGCAAAAAATTAAAAATATTTCAGTATGGGATATTATAGTGGTATCACCCAAGAACCTTGCCAGATTATGGTGTTCAATTTTCTATTGCAGATTTCAATATTATAAGTTAGTAAGAAACAAAGCAACAGAGTGAAAGGGCTTGCATCTAGTACCTAAAGAAAGATAAAGACAAATTTAAAACTAATGAAATTTTTTTTTGCAAGAATTTCAAAAATATTAGGAGAATCTAGCAGCATTGTTAGAGAATCCAAGATGTTAAAACCTCACTTATTAGCTGGAAAGATAAGGGAATGCCATGATGCACAATAGGAAAATAATTCTTCCATTGCAAGGGAGAATGGTGGTAGCAAGAATAAGCTCAAAAGAAGAAATGTTTTCTTCCTATGTAAAGGAACCTGGGAGCCTAGCCATCCATGCAAGAATAAAAAAGTGAAGGAAGAATTAGAAGTCATAGAAAGAGAGGGAACAAGAGAGGGAACACGAGAGGAATGAGTAGTTGAGTTACCATGAATATGATGAGTCAAAGGTTGATGATTCTTTGCTTGGGCATAGAGATTTAATGTCATCACTTCAGGAAGTTTGCAAGGGAACCCAGAAAGAGGAATGTGATCTTGAATGTTATTTTTCTTTTGTAAATGAGGATGAAGAAAAAATTTAATTGCATATATGAGTGAAAAGGAGTACATGATTCCTTATGACATTGTTGAGATTGAAGGATATGCTGATTTTTGATGATTCATTGATTGAGTATAATGCTGACCTACCATTTATTCAAAACAATTGCAATGCAACATTTAGAGAGGCAGTTGATTTTCTAATTACAAATGAAGATAATTTAGAAAGTTCATTGTGTGAAGAGCCAAATCCCTTGGCTACTTCTTATCAAAGGCTTAGTGAATTATAAGATTTGAAGAACCACTTGTTGGTCACTAAATAAAAGGTAGTGCAAACCTTAACACATTTTGATAGAACACACCAATTCATTGAAGACCTCCTTTGGAAGGCTCAAGTTGAAGAGAGACAAGAAGGTGTAAAGGTTGGAACCACTTTCTCAAATCTGCAAACTATCAAAGGTTCTTTACAAATAATAAAATCAAATTAATTGCATTTTCTTTCAAATAGAGATCATGCCATCAAGTTTATAGAAGATACTTTCAAGGAATTCATAGAAAAGGAGAAAGAAGTTGATGAGCTTAAACTTGAGTTAATTTTAACTCACTATTCACTCTACAAAGCAGAAAATTAGTCACTTTTTGTAGCCACATTGAAGGAACAAGAATGTGATACAAGGACTATGGAGACCTCAAACAAATAATTGAAGGAATTAATGAGCTTCAAAAGGGTTGTGATTTGGAGCCAAACTACCTTTTGGGAAATAAAGAAGGATGTGGGAGTGATGAATAATTGATCAATGATTTCAGCAGCCCCAATATCATGGAGATTCAACATGATGATGACACTTGGGAAGAACATAGAGAGTGCAATTTCATTGGGCTTGATAAAAAAATTTGCATGATGATACATTTTTTAAGAATCTAATTTATGATATACCTTTTGATTCAAGAGACACACATGGTGATAATAGGATATGGGATTTAGGTAATTGTTTGGGATACCCAATGGAGAAAGAAGGTGAATTTGACACCGATGGCATTGTGAGGTATGCTTGTGTTTTTGTTTTTAGCCATCATGCAAATATTTGGACATATTTTTTATGACACATAAGAGTGGGATAGATAAGATATTTCATAAAATAATTTGGTATGAGGTGCTCCCTTCTATAGAGAAAGAATCCAAATCATGTTGGCCTATCAATTTTTTCCTATAGGATGGTTATTATGATAGGTTTATAGGAAAAGGAAAAGAGAGACTTGGCACATTGATACTCCAATTTTAATTAGATTGACACAACAAAAGCCATAAATTATATTGGGAATGGAAAAATCCCAATTTGTCTTTGGGATCCCAAAATTTACATGATAGATGGATTGCTTCATAATATAACAAAAAATGATAGAATTGTTGGGTTTAGTTGTATCAGGTTGGTGTAGTGGAGATATGGTGGATCATTATTTAGGTTCATTTGGGATCTTGGTATTTGCATACAAGTTCAAATTGCTTGGGGACAAGCAATCTTTGGGAAGGGAGGATTGTAATGTCCCCATTTTCGGCCCAAGTTTTCAGATTTAAGAAATAATTTAATTAATTAAATCAAGTTTTCTAAATTAATATTTTGAGGTAACTTGTATTTAATTAATTATGATTTTAATTTACATATTTTATTATTATAAAGTGATCTTACTTGGAGCCAAAAATTAAAATATTATAGTTTCATCACTTTAAGGAGATAAAAGATTTATTATTTAAAAATTGATTTTTACAATATATAGATTT
>VDFB02080817.1:0-17823 GCA_007258455.2 Sequoia sempervirens | reverse complement strand
AACGGAATTACTTAGCCGACCGAGCTAGGGCCCCCGCCCTCATCACTTCTTATGTTTTACTAAGTAGAAATTTTAATATTATGCTACTAGTTTTATAATATTTTTTAATAATTCTTCATAAAAGAAATAATAACATTAATATACTTTAATACAACTATTAGTTTTGTATAACTATTATCTTAAAAGAAATGAAATTGAATAATTTTTTTAATAATATTAAACATAAAATTATCAAATAATTTTTTATTTATTTTTTGTTGAATTTTTTTTTTTTTAACTTTTATTTATTTTTAATGTTAACGATTCAATATTAGTATTATAGATTGTTGACCAAATACTCTTTCTACCTCTATAAGTAGTAGGTTGAGAAGTTTAATCCTCACCTAAATAAATACTTAAGATGAATATTTCTAAATAATATCAATATCTTCTAGACTTTCTAGTAGGATCTATGCTTTCAAATTCACATTTCTTATACGAGTTAAAAAAATTCAAAAGACTTTTTTGTTATTTGGGGTATGGGGAATCTCAAATACAAATGTTATGTTGGATTTTTACTTTTAGGTCTTTTAGAAATATGTATTCAAGAGAATACTTTATGAAATGAACTTATACAACGTACCTTATTGCATTCCTTTTGAAGATGGATGACACCCTTTTGTTGCCATCTTTTCATTGCTACATCGTAGAAATTTTGTACATCATCCAGGAAGACTGGGATTAGATTCTCACGCTTCAGCAAACTCACAGCAGTTGCATGGAGTTTTCTATGAAAATCACCATGGACAGTGATTACACCATATTTTCCAAGAAGATTTTTTACAGAAGTGTTGTAATTGGTTTGGAACAACCTACCCTCATTTTCTAAAACATATCTATTGAACTCTGGATCCATTGATACAACCATGTGTGGCATTCCAAACAAATTAGATCTGAAAACTGATCCATACCTACATTACAATTAATTTACATTCTCATCTTCAATCTACCATTTAGAAAGCAAAAAAACACCTAAATTTTAAATCTTCAATAACTGCCCAGAAAGATAGAATTACAAAGAAATAGAAGTAAAATGTCTATCTTCAAGAACCCACACAATGTAGAATTTATTACCTCTTTTCATGGTCATCAAGGAATTTTCGTGGTTGAAGGGATCTCAAGCCTCGATAGAAACTGATTGATTCTCCGATTAATGGCCATCCAGTAGACCCTGGGGGCAGTGATATATGTTGGTTTTTTCTGCTTCCTCCTACAACCCATAATATCTTCCACACAAGCAATGTCACACATAATATTCCTCCCATTAGAGCCCATTGCTGCCAATATGAATACCCGTTGAATAATGACAGTTCCTCCATTGATCAAAGCTTTCAGGAATAGATATAAATATCAAATCCCACTTTGCTTAACAACAATGGAATAGATAATTTTACTTTGTATTTTGTAAGCTAGATAGATCTCTTTATATACTTTCTCAACCAGCAAATATTCCATTATTCTAACATTTTTATAAAGGTCTTAAAAATGGTGATAATTTTTCCAACCACCAAAAATACTTTCATTTAACTTTATTTGAAGTTTCAACAATCTGCAAGAGAAAATTGGAGTTTTTTGAAAGGATGATAAGTCAAGTAGTCCTTTCTATATACTAAATCCAACATTTTCTAAAATTTATAAGTCAAATAATCTCCCTCAACTACCGAAAATTCCCTTATTTAACTTTAGTTCAAATTTTATGTCAATATGAGTTATATATTTGAAATAATTTATTATTCAGCATTTTAAAAAGGTCTTTAAAATGGTCAGTTTTCCAACCACCAAAGATTCTTTCATTTAACTTTCTTTAAAGTTTCACCAATCTAAAGAAAAAAATGTCATCTTTGAAAAGGAGGATAAATCAAATAGTCTTTCCTAACTATTAAGATCCAACAATTTCAAAAGCTTAAAGTCAAATAATCTTTCTCAACTACCCAAAATTCTCTTGATGGATTATATATTTAAAATGTTTAACTTTCTAACAAATACTATTGTTATAATAAATTAGAAAATAACAGTGTTTCATACTTATTTATTAATGTTATCTCCTCTCGTAGTTGTGAGTCGAGCGATCTCGTAGCTTATCATAATAGGGTTAATGCTCTAATTTAATATTTACCCGGTTAAATTTACACATCAACAGGCTAATACTGGTAGAGTAATTCAACGCAATTAATAGAGGGGTTATAATAAAAATAATATTGCGGATAATGTTAATAATGTACGATTTAATATTAATTTTTAAAGTTTTTTTAGATGAATTTAGAGTGTAATGGTCTTAAGATTGCTGTATTGGTTGTTCAACATCTCTAATTATTTATTTATCATAGCGTAAATTCTAATGCAATTTAACATGAATATTTCTGTAGATAATGTGATGAAATTGTTGTTGTGGCAGCTTAGTATTAAATTCTCTAATGATGGTTACATAATCTTATAATATTATTATTACTAAGTTAGTAATATTAAGAAGGTTAGTATACAAATTAATTAGAAGTCAACATTAACATTAACTCTATTGGAACATTAATGGTTGAAATATTAGTGTTAATGATAAGGCATAGTATTAGCATTTAGAAAAATACAAATATCAATGATCAATGATTAAAATTAATAAGTGCAAGGTTTATATATATATATGGGGTAATATTAACATTATTCAAAGTTGTCATCTATTATATAAGTTGTAGATATTAATTTTGTCTGTAGTTTTAACAATTTTTGCTACACATTCTAGCATTAACTAGCTTGAAATTAATGATATCTGAGTGGCATTAATATTATTAAAACTTAATATATTAAATATTGACCATTAATATGAATAGTTGTACAGATAATATTAAGAGCATATTTATTTCTAATTATTTCAATTTTTTAAAAATAAAGATTCTAGAGGTAGAGAAAATAGTAGTGGTTTGGCAAAATATTTATTTAATTTATTTTGTGATTCTTTTATATTTCACATAAGATTAGAAATAAAATTCTAGTGAAAAGAATGCATTTTTATTAGTTAAAATAAAATTTCAAATGAATGAGTTGTATGGTGCTTTCAAAGTAAATATTGTATGTAATATGGGTTGAAATAACCTAAAACATTAAACTATTTTAGGCTATTTATTTATATGGCCACCATTCAATAAAGTATATTATTCTTAATGTTGGAGATTTTTTAAAATTTATATTGTTGTTCTAATTTTTAATCTTTATAAATAAATACTATTAAATTATACATAAAATTTAGAACCTAAATCATTATGTATTTCTTATTTATTCTAAAATTTTACTTTAATATAGATATTTCTATGTTTTGTTGCTAAAATATTATCCAAACATATATATATTTTGATAAAATTTAAAAATTGAATAAATGATCATTCTTAATATTTATTTTTAAATTATTATTTTAATCTCACAATATAAATATCATTAGATTATTAACAAAATATACAATCTAAACTATTATTTTTCAATTACCTATAAAATATACAACCCAAACATTTATTCTTTATAATACCATTTTCATAAAAATAGAACATAAATACTTTTCATAAACATTATGGTGTTTGCATTCCAAACATATTTTTTTGAAAGAGGAAAAAACTGGTTTTACAGGGACCTGAAACCAAAAAGTTTACAAAAAAAGAGATAAAACATCAAAGAACCCAGAAACAGAGAGGCTGTAGAAAGGACATTAAAATTACAAAGCAATAGCCACCAAAAAAAAGCCAGCAAAGGCCACAAAAAAGACCCCAATAAAACTAGATAAAACACCAACAACAACTAAGCTTGGGACTTTAAAATTTCCAATGTCTCAGCTTCCATGTCGTTCATCTCCTGAAACCCCCTCTTTAAGATCTAGACCATCTGAGAAGTAGGAGGCACTTTCCTCTTAAGATTAGCACGGGTCCTCTTCAATATTCCTTTGTCCTCATTCTTGCTTTTATCCTTGTCCTCTTCCAGATCAACAACTAGCGAGCCCTGTTGTGACTTTTGCAACTTTTCAAGCATTGCATTAATGATGATGGTATTTTTCCTTGCCATTCGATGGTTTTGTTCCACAACAATTTTCATATTGTTTTTTATTATAACAGTTTCAGCTTCCAGAGTCTTATACTTGTCCTCAATGTCATCATCTCTTGTCCTAGTATTGTTCTTTTTCTATTTTCCTTCTTCAATGTTCAGAGCTAACAGCTTCAGTTCCAGTTCCTCCAACTTGCTATTTAGAGCCCTGTTTCTAAGATTAAGGCCATTTATTTCTTGATAGGCCCATTTCATAACCCTGAAAATATCACCAACACCACATCTAGCAGAGGCAAGGATGTCTCCAAACTAATCCTGATCTAAAATGAGGTTGAAATCACCCAGGTTAGGGAAGCTGGGAAATATGGTTCCAACATATCTAACAAAGGCAGGAAGGGTAGAAACATAATCTTTACTAGCTTGAAGGTTCACAGTATTATCCTCCAGAGAGTCTGCAAAGTAAGAAACCAACTTTTTGGAAGGGGAACCCTTGAGAACAGGTTTCTTTAAAGGGGTCGGGTAGCCAAGGTAATTCTCAGGATTAACTTTCGTGTGTTGGGGTTTACAAAGCTGGGTTTTCTTGCTAGAAAGGATAGGGGATGGATGGGCTTCAAAAAAACCCTTCGGGTTAGGCATAGAATTAATCTGCAAGCCACCACTGTCTGTATCATAGTCCTCAAAAGTTGTAGAGGTAATCAGTTTGGATAAAGCCAGTAGGGTTTGAAAATGTTCATAGATAAACCTAATAAGCCTAGGATGAAGAATAGGGTATCTCTTGGGATTTTTCTTATGGTCATCAACGCTATTGCTCAATGAGCAGAACAAGTAATAAGGCAAAGAAATTCATATCTTATGGCAGAAATGGTAAGGAGAGCAAAATGATGACCATAAACTCTGGTGAATCTCTCATCCAGGGTATTTTAATCTATAATGACATAGAACACCTTTCTCCAAAGTACTTTGATGGAGTCGATTTCAAAATAGTTATTGGAAACTTTGACCAGATTTAGTTTCTCCTTTTATTTCTTTGGGAAATTGATTACCGCCTCGTCTGAAAACCTTCTGTCATAATAAAATTTCATGCCCTCAGTGGACATTCCAGCCACCTCTCCTATGATTTGCTCATCTAGCTTAACCTTTCTCCAATAGGGGATAATTTATCTATTAGTCAAGTTTTTCTCAAAGTAGTCAATGGCTTGAAGATCACGCCCATGAAGTTTTTCGAAGAATGGAACCAAACCTCCTCGCTCAACCTGTTTCCAAACCTTAGTATTTCTCGTGTGCATTTTGTAGCTATTTGGCTTGACATATTTCCTATCCCCCCCATTCTTGCATTCACCTCACTGCAATCTCTACCAATGCTGAGAACTTGTTGCAAATTTACGCATCCACTCCAATGAACCCACAAAGCATGCTATTTTTTCTTACCAGCTAACTTATTTGACATGACCCTATCAAATCTCTTAATTTTGATGTACTTATCCCTTTTCTATATCATAATTAAAGATATTTTCTTATTTCCCATGCATAACATCATAATCTAATAAGGCCCTGACTTCAGCTCCCAAGTTCCTAAAATTCTGCCACGTGTTCAAACCTCCCCGCTTAACTCCCTCATTCACAAAGTAATCTGCCACGCTGTTAGCTTCCTTGTAGAAATGGGATATTTTAAATTTTTCAAACTTATCTAAGAAAACTTTAACATCTTCAATCCAATTCTTAATAGACCAGGAGGGTGGGGTCCTACCTAGGATATAGTCAATGATGTTTTTGGAGTCCCCTTCAAGCCATAAATATTTTATATTCAAACTCTATGCTAAATTTAAAACTTGAAAAACTCTTATAGCCTCCACCACATGATTGGTTTAAGAACCAAGGGAAATGGCCATAGCCACCAAAAAGTTACCATTTGAGTCCCTTAACACACCTCCACTTCCAGCCATCCCTAGATTTCCCTTCACAATGCCATTGAAGTTGGCTTTTGTCTAGCCATTTGGAGGAAAGGTCCATCACAAGCCCTCCCTGTCTTTCTTAGCTGGCTTGGATGCCTTAGATACATCCATTTTGAGATTCCAATCCTTGGCTATCATTAGATCATAGGGAGGGCACACCATGACCTCAAGATTTAAAGCTTTTTGGGGAATGACATTGAAGTTTTCCTTTATTAGCCTAATTTTTTTTTCAAAAACATTAATCCTCGACATTTCCTTATCCCTGAAAAGTTTGTTATTGCATTCTTTCCACTCCCCACATAACAAAAGGGAAAATAAAAGCCCATAATCTTTGAATGAAGGGATTTTGAGATGGGGCTTTCCATTGTGAGAAGAAATCTTCAATGGACAGGGGGAACACCTAAAAAATATTCTAGAGAGCCAGAAATTTTCCCTAGATTGTAGCAAAAAATGGATGGTGGAGAAACAAATGGTTTGTTGACTCTGCTTCACTCTTGCAAAGGTAACATCTATTGGGGATTTGCAATCCCTATTTGCAAAGATTATCCACCGTGAACACCTTATTTTGAAGTAGAATCTAGAAGAAAATGTTGACTGTAGGATCAAGTGTTTAATCCAAACTTTAGACCAGAAAGGAGGGTGGGCTTGAGAAAGGGACAACAGAGAAATAACCGATGAAACAAAGTAGTTACCCGAAGGTTTTTCCATCCAGAAAAGATGATCATCCAACTGATTTTGTCCCAATCTGACACCCATCAAGGAAGATTGAAGAGAATCCAATTCTTGGCTAACCATAAAAAATCCACCCAATCTCCTTCACTCCAATAATCTTTTGCATACTCTCCAAAAGCAACTTTGCAAAACTTAGCCCATCTATTGAATCTTTCAATTTTGATTAGGGTATTTTTAAAAATCCATCTATCCTTCCAGAACCTGGCTAGATTACTACTTCTAATGTGCCAACCAACCCCTAATTCCAAAATCTTTCTACCAGCAATCATGTCATTCCAACAAGCTAAACCATGGGGCAAAATAGGAGAATCTAGGAAGGCTTTGAGGGACACACAATTAGTCATATATTTACCTTTTAAGATATCTTTCCATTCTCCATTAGATGAAAAGGATCTCCATATTTATTTAGCAAGAAGAGTCTTATTAATCATTCTAATTTTTCTAAGACCTAATCCCCCCAAGGATTTTAGTCTTCATACCAAATCCCATCCTATTGAAGGCATCCTCTTATTCTCCTCCACACTAGACCAAGTGAATCTTTTTTGGATCTTCTCAATCACCTCCACATATTTGGCAGGTATTTTTAAAAAGATAAGTGCATAAACCGAAAGGTTCTAAAGAGAAGCTTTGAGGAGCTAAATGTTTCCTGCTTGACTTGGAAGAGCTCCTTTCCATCCTGCCAGCTTCTTACTAAACCTATCAACCAATGAACACCAAAATCATTCTAGAGGTTTAAGGCATAGAGGTAACCCAGGATAAGTAGAGGGTTAGGATTCCACTCTACAACCAAGGATTCTATAAATCTTTATCTATCTATGCTCAGGGGTATTAAAGAAATAAAGGGAACTCTTTTGTCTGTTGACCATCTGCCCAGTTGCCTTCTCATACACCTCCAATATTTTTTTCATGGTCTTAGCCTCAGTCATCATTTATCTTCCCATCAGCATTGTGTCATCAACAAACTATTGGTGAGAACAAATAAAATTAGAAGAAGGAGGTCTAAGACCAACTAGAGATCTCTATTCAATCAATCTTTTAAGATTTCTTCCCAAGCTCTGAGCCATGATTGTGAACAAAATAGGAGAGATAGGATCACCCTATCTTAGGCCTCTTGAATTATAAAAGAATCTCGAGGTAGAGCCATTCACAATAATGGAAGTGGAGATAGGAGTAACCAGCTAAATAACTCTATTGCTAAAACCAAACATCCTTAGAATTTTGAATAAAAACTCTGAATCAACATGGTCATAAGCTTTGGAAATGTCCAGCTTAAGAAGAAACCCTTTAGTTTTAGACTCCACTAGTGAATGAATATTCTTATGAACAGTGACTATAGAGTCAAGGATTTTCCTACCTAGAACAAAACTATTTTGTTGAAGGGATATTAGCGAAGCAAGGATAGTAAGGAGCCTTGACATCAAAACCTTAGATATGATTTTATAAAAAGAGTTTTAGAGACTAATTGGCCTAAATGCCTCAAACTCCTTAGCCCCAGGTTTCTTGGGAACAAGGACCATAAAAGTGGCATTCAATTCCCTAACAAGACTTCTAGATCCAAAGAATTATTTAACAGCATTCGCAACATCCTTTTCAACAATCTCCCATAACCATTGAAAAAAGAACATAGGAAACCCATCAGAGCCAGGGGCCTTGTTTCCTTCGAAAGAAAAGACAACTTTCATAATTTCCTCCCTAGAGGGAATGGCAGCTAACTTATTATTATCTTCCATCCCCACGACCTTAGGGATGGCCTCTAATAGAAAATCTTGGTCATTATGGTTGATTTCCCAATTTTTTGAGAGAAGGTTGTTAAAGAAGAGGACAACTTGCTTTTTGATATCTTCCTCTTCCTCAAATCTCTTGCCATTAACTTCTATGTGAGAAACTCTGTTGGCAGCCCTGTGTTTTGAGGCAGACAAATTAAAGTACCTTGTGTTTCTATCTCTAACTGAAAGCCACAACACTCTATATCTCTGCCTCCAAAACTCCTCCTCTTTAGCTATAATATCATGCATTTTCACTAGCAAAACATTTTCTTTTACTCTATTATTTTTTATGTATCCTTCCCTCTGAATTTTATCTTGGATCTCTAAAAGTTCCATTTGAAGTTTAGATTTAATGCCAAAGATATTTCCAAAGGACTCTTTTTTCCAACTTCTTAATTTTTGTTTGACTTCCCTTAGTTTCTTAGCAATACTGAACATAACAACGCCCAAAACATCAATATTCCACCATTTCCTGATTTCGTCAAAAATATTGTGGGGGGAAAGCCACCTCCTTTCAAATCTAAAGGGAGAATTCCTCTTCACCTTTATAGGGTTTGCCACAAAACTTATAGGAAAGTGATCAGAGCCTACTCTAGAAAGAGCTCTAAGAGAATAGTAATAGTTTATAAGCCACTGATCAAAAATTAAAGTTCTATCTAACCTAGCTTGAATTAGGTCCTTACCATTTCTTCAATTCAACCAGGTGTATATAGCTCCTTGCAAATCAAGATCAATCAATACCTTGTTATTGATGAAGTCCAAAAGGTTAGATTTACTTTCCAAGTTAACCTAAGAGCCTCCAAATTTCTTTTCATTCAGAAGAGGTTTGTTATAGTCACCCATAACAATCAAGTGGTCTTTATCAAAGATCCTACGGAATGCAGAAATCTCATTCCAAAAAGATCTTATGGCCCCCTTCCCATTAGGAGCATAGATGTTCGACCAAATCCAGCTAAAATTGTCTCTAATATGTGTGAATCTAGTAGCCACATGATTAAAGCTCTCCAGCAAAGGTTCTCCTTTGATAAAGTTCTAGTTCTAAAAGGTAGCAATTCCTCCTAAAGCACCATCTGAACTATTTCCTTGGATTCTGGGTATGTGCAGGATCATGATGGGACAAAAAGTGGCGATATGATGGGTATTTGTAGGGTATGTGGCTGGAAACTTTTTTTTTATCCAAAATTGATGAAATGAAAAGGGTTTTTAAAGGATATTATCATCTTTCCACCAATATAAATTATGCTTTACTTTGAATTTAATAAATAATTATTATTCATTTTCTATTTGAATTACGACTAAAGTACTAATTGGTAGGCTGATTGAAAAACATATATAACTTTCAAACGATATCACATTTTTGGAATCCAAAACATGCATCACATTCTATGCTTCGCATACTATAGGATTGAAAAAAGAAAATTTGAATTTCATGAAGTTTTGACCAAGTTAAGGTGGTCAGACATACGAGTTTTTATATTTTATAAAATTTGTAATAAAAAATTCATAATCAATTATTTACTTGGTAAAAAATTACAAAAAAATATGCATCACATCAGAACATGAGTCCTCTACTTCTGTATAAAATATTATAAAAATATATTATCATTTTATTGTGGTTAGGGTGGTTTGACAAACACCTGCTTCTTATTTTTTCTCTAAAATTTAATTACTACTACATTGAAATTTCAAATTTTCTCCAAATAGATTTATTTATTTTTAAATAAACCTAGTAGTTTAGAAACTACATTTAATTTTCTACAGATTCTATTCTTACATATTTTTTAAATAATAGAGATAACTTATTCAAATTTTTATGTTAAGTTGCCTAACTCTGATTTTTCTGAATTTTTTGCCACTTAAGGGCCTGTTTTTTCCATGATAATCCTATACATACCCTTCCAAAATTCTTAAACATTTTAATCTTCTTCATTTTATCTTTGGACATTTTATTTTCTTGCATGAGAAGAATATTAGGTTTATGATCCCTAACAAAATTGTGAAAAACATCCCTCTTATGAAGGCTATTAAGCCCTCTAATATTCCAAGACATAATCTTCGTATCTTTCCAAGGGATTGGAGAATCTCCAGGATGGTCTTTTGAACACTATCCGCTCTATCCTGAAAGCTATCATGCTCTCTCTGCCATTTACTCAATCTTCTTCCTTGGTTATACTATGTGTATTTGAAATGTAGTGTACCATGGATGCAACATTAGGAAAGATTGACAGACCCTTGTGTTAAGAAGACATTATGGAAAATTAAGTGCATTGGGAACTGATTGTTGATTTGACCGTTGTTACGGGTTTTGTAGTGACTATCATTATTTTGAAAAGTTGTTTATAACACATCATTTTATCAATTGCCACATTGTGGCTGGGCTATGGCCTATAAGAATAACAAAAAAGTGTGGAGTATAGTGTGATGATTATCAAAAAATGGAATAAATAAGTTTTATTTATTTTCATATATGGAAGATTGATGCAAGTGTTCATCAAATTCATCAAGACTGCATGTTCTAGGTTGACTATGTTGCAAGAATATAGATTGTTTTTTAAATTATTTATGGAGACATCTGTAAATGTGCATTTGTTATATTTTTTGTTTTAATTATATTGTAGATGTGTGAAGAACAAAAATAGGAATCTAGAAAGGTTTGATATTTAAAAATTGAGAATGGACGTTGTTAGCTTTTCATTAGGTTTAATTGAATGTTTTCTTGTTGTATTCTTTTCACAAAAGAACTTGTGGCTAGTCGCTGGTGTTGGAGCTCTATCTTTTACAAATAGCGGCTCCAGTAATGGAAGTTGACTCTAGATCTCCCGGGAGGCTTCCCAACAATTGTTAGGCTCAGATGTTGTAATTTTTTTCCTTGTTTATTCTCTGTTCCTACCACCTACATTGGTTTTTTCCCATGTGCATGGAGCAAACTACAAACATCTTTTACTTGCAGTTGGATCCTTGCTGGTGTATAGTGTGGCTTGTTTATATTTGACATATTTATGTGGCTTTAATGTCTTTCTTTCCTAGGTATTTGGGAGAAGACATTGTTTAGCTATTTGCGTGTGTTTTTTTTACTGGAATTGCATCTAGCTTCCTTTTTGTTGAAATATTTCCATGCACTATCCAGTGGTAATGATAAGCTTATTGATTATTTTCATATGTATTGAATGGTGATGGGTTGAAAAATTAGTTTCTGCATATTTATTGAAATCATGGTTGTGTTCCACACATCTCTAGGACCTTCCCCTAGGGCACTGGAAAAGTTGTGATTTAGAGGGCTAGTGGTTGGCCAAGAGGATGTTGGCCTTATTGTACTTAGCAAGGTGTTGTTGGCTATCCTCCTATCTCTTCGGTTATAATTTGGGGTTACAGACCTATAGTCAACAATGCCTTTTTATAAATGGCATAGACTATGTAGTTACCTTACTGACTTTAAAATGCTATGTTTTTAAAAGTGCATATATGTTGACTCAACTAAGTTCAATAGATGGCAAGGCTGACAAAAATTCTAACCAAAGTTCACATAAATAAGGGATATCCACCCATGATAACTCCATGTTAGTTTTTAGTGACCCATACACACACACACACACACACACACACACACACACACACACAAACACACATATATATATACATAATTTTTATTCCCCTCGAGACATTGTATGCAAAAGGTTGTATTGTTTGTTATGAACAATGTGATTTTATTAATTCTTGGCATTTTTTGGCTATTCTATTTTTGACAATGTGTTGTTGACACCATTTTATTTTTCTATTTGTTTGCAAATAATAAAGGGTTTTGAAAAATTTGGGTACGCTGTCTTGTTTTATTAATTAATGTAGACGCACCACAGATAGAAAAAGAACATGGTATCTAATAAATATTGTTTTTGTTGCAAACTAGTAGAAATTTGTAGCCACAAAACACACATACCTTAAAGCAAAATACACCAAAAATTGATGGTAAGAAACCCATTCAAAAATATACCCATACAAAAAAACATTCCTTTCTCAACACAATCTCCTCAGAAATTGGAAAAAATATAGCCATTGCTAGCTATTTCCAGTATGCATTCTTCCCCAAATCTTGGAAACATAGCCAAAACATCGAGCACATAAACCTAGACAATGAGGCTGGAAAATATTTTATCGATAGCTATATAGATATTTGTTTTGTTTCCTAGAGACTTTAAAATGGATGTTGCTTGCATGCTCTCCACTACATGGAAAAGTGTTGGTTGTATTCATCATTACATAGGACCGACCCCATTCTTTTGCAACTGCATCAATTTTTAACAATACAAACTAAGCATCTTTTGACAACCACCAAAAAAGTACCATAGACGAATTTTGGTTAAAAACAAGTTAATAATTTGTGTGATGTAGAGTATAAGTAGCAGAAGACTAATCAACAATGCTCAATGGAATCTAATATAGAGTGTATAAGGTCAACTATTTTAGTCCATTGTAACCATAAGCTTAAACATATAACTTTTTTCCTAATCCCCACACAAGAAAGATAGCAATCTTTACATAGAAAATGCAAAGTAAAAGTCAAGACAATGAGGACTACTCTCCACCCTTCCATATTGGGTCATGGAGCCTCATGGACCTTCACCAAACACCCGAGCAAGAATATAGATTGGAAACCACTCTAATTAGTGGTGAAATGAATATTACATATTACAATCAATATAGAGTGCATTAGGATATTATTGTCTATTTGAACATTGTTGCTGAATTTTACAGTCACTAACATTATTCGGCGAGGTTGTTTATAACACATTAGCCAATGCAACAACATGTTATTGTTGTAGCATGGTCTGAAAGGAAAAGGAAAATTTGTTAGTGTGATAAACACAACATTGGTACACAATAAATAAATTAGAAGATGTAAAGGCTTGTACAATTGATGACAATGATGAGGCAAGACAGCTACAATATAACACAATAAGAAAATAAAATCTAGGCATACCCTATGTAGCGAATGAATTGAAGCTTGGATATAGAAAAGGAGGTCTTCTCTCCATCCTACCATATTGGCTAATTGAGTGTGATCGACTCTTCCCACCTGGGAAAGAGAGCTCAAGAATTGGGATTTAGATTCATAACCGCAATTACAATCACTTGATCTTCTTAGCTAGTTGAACTTGGCTCAGAAAGGTCATCCATCTGTTTACCATATAAACTTGAATATTAACACCCAAATTCTTGAACTATCTCTCCCAAGCAAGAATGACAATGAGTTGATCAGCAAGGCAATTTGAAAATTCATGCACAAAATACAAAGAAGCAATTTTCCATGGTGCAGTGCACGAACTACAAATCAAACACACTCCCAAAGGATTCCTTTGATATGCAGCTCTTCCCATTTGCTTCAAACACATGTCTTCTTTCTAAGTTTCCTTAAAAAAAATAGGAAAAATATTATTAGAGGTGACACTTTCCTTTTGCATATGCATCCATCTATCCTTTTAAAAAACACAAAATTACCTACAACGTGCTTGCAAAAGTTGCAAAAAGCTTAATCCAGCTTGCATTCTCATAAAAGGTTACCCTCATCACTCATGGCTCTCATTTCAGGTATAGCAATAGAATAACACAAAAGGATTCCTTGCTGAAAACTGCCAAGTGTATGTATGTGATGTTGACAAAATATGTTGGCCAGAGTTATTGGCCATCTGCCACCTACTATGTGGATTAGTGTGCATAGCAAACATTATAGGCTGTTGTATACACTGTCTTGATGAAAATTAAATTAATGTATATATATGTGTGTGTGTATATATTTATGTGTATATGTATGTATATATATATATGTATGAATGTATATATATCTATAGATATGTATATATGTATATATATATGTATATATGTGTATACATATGTATATATATATTTATGTGTGTGTGTGTGTATACTATTCTCTTGGAAACATATCCACAAAAACACAAATATTGAAGAGAGACTCATCGAAAACTGACAGTAGAAAACCTATACAAAAAAACACTCCTTTCTAAACACATGTTGCTCGAAAATTGAAAGAACATAGGTTGTGGAACAACACCTTCTGCAAATGAAACAATATAGCATAAGGGTATGTGTAGGATCATCATGGAAAAACATGCCCTTATGGCAAAAAATTCAAAAATCATAGGCAACTTGACATAAAATTTGAATAGGTTATCTATATTATTTCAAAAATATGTAATAAAAGAATCTGTAGAAAATTGAATGTAGTTTCTAAAACTACTAGGTTTTTTTTTTTTTTTAAATCTATTTGGTGAAAATTTGAAATTTCAATGCAGTAGTACTTAAATTTCAAGGAAAAAATAAGAAATAGGTGTCTATCTGACCACCCTAACCACAATAAAATGATAATATTTTGTTATAAGATTTTAGATATAAGTAGACAACTCATGTCCTGATATGATGCATTTTTTTTGTAATTTTTTTCCAAGTAAATAATTAATTATGATTTTTTTATTACAACTTTTAAAAAATATAAAAACTTGTATGTCTGACCACCTTAACTTGGTCAAAACTTAATGAAATTTATTATTATTATTTTTTAATCCTATAGTATGCGAAGCATAGAATGTGACGCATGTTTTGGATCCAAAAAATGTGATACCATTTGAAAGCTATAGATGTTTTTCAATTAGCCTATCAATCAAAGACTTTAATCGTGACCAAATAGAAAATGAATAATAATTATTTATTAAATTCAAAGTAAAGCATAATTTATATTGGTGGAAAGCTGAGAATTTCCTTTAAAAACCCTTTTTGTTTCATCAATTTTGGGTTTAAAAAAAGTCATCAGCCACATACCCATCATATTGCCACTTTTTGGCCCATCATGATCTTGCACATACCCATAAGCAACAAAACTATAATTGAGAATCCCCAATGGGAGCTAATAAAAAGCATATAACATTGAGTATTTTGTTCCAATCCAAAGAAAAATAATCAACAATACCTGATGGAATGAGATGTAACCTATATAACATTAAGTATTTTACTGGATTGCAGGCATAGCAATAGAATGGATGCCATGGATCAAACAATATTTGTTTCAACACAAAGCAAGGCAGAGAGAAATATTAAAGACAAACTTGTAGCATAGTAACATATCCTTGCAAAATGATAAGCATAAGATGTTGACAATAGATAAAATAATATTTGTTCTATGGAAAAAAAAATAGGCTTCTGTCAATAGCAACCTAACATACTTTGTGATAATCAATAGTTTGTTGATATAGGTGAAGCAATACAACTTGCAACACCCTACGAAGCACAAGTGATGTCAGCTTCACCAAAAAATTAATAGTAGGTGGTTGTACTTGCACCTTCACAGAAGCGTGTCCTCTTCACATGAACATTTAGTGTTGTGTGGTCTATGTGTAGTGGCAACAATGGTCAATGAAAGCTAAGATAAAGTGTATAAGGTAAAGTATTTTAGTAGATTCTAACCACAACCTAAAACATTTGAATATTTTTTAAAATGCTATCTGAGAATGATAGCAATCTGTACTCTTAGATAGAAATCTATATATGTAAACTGCAAAATAAAATGCAATACAATAAGGCATGCTCTCCAAGATGTCATATTGTGTCATGGAGCATCATGACGTGAGAAGAGATACCGAAAGTGTTTACAAATTTCAGTAAGGCATTCTTGGGTGTTCTTCTCTAACTTTAGATGGAAAAAAACCATGTAGTGCATAACATTTACTATTTTACTACATTCCAACCATGGCCACAAAACAAAAGATGTCAAGGAAACAATGTTTCCAAATAGCAAGTCCCTCTATATGCATCCAATCAATGAAGTTGCATTGTATTTCTTTGCATTGTTGTCAAGCATAGCTTTTAGGTTTTTGTTTGTTAAAGGCTAACAAAAGGAGTTGTTTGTTCTATCATGATAGAGATAGCTTCCACCATAGATAGAACTGATGGACAATGTATACACTTGTTTGGGGGTTTTTCCAGAGCCAGTGGAGCTTCATGATCAAATATGGGTGGGTGGAGAGCACACCTTCTTCTCTTCTTTTCCATTTCAAATTTTCTTTTCACTGCTGATGATTTCTTCAATGCTCTCAAATGGAATTATTGTACCCATTAGATGTGTGGTATGTGTGAATAGAAGGATTACTTGGACCATTGATGAATGTGATGGATGATCTATATTCTTGCTCAGGGGTTTGGTGAGATTCCATGGGGATTCATGACCCAATATGGTAGGGTGGAGAGCAGGCCTTGTTTTCTTCTTTTGCAGTCCACATGTATATTTATTTCTACATAGAAATGTTCATTGATAAGATTGTATTCCCAATATGGTAAGATGGATAATAAATATTCTTTTCTTTTTCTTTGATGCTTGCAAGCATGTTTTATGTTCATTGCAATATTTCTACATGTACATGTGTATGTATATATGCATGTGCAATAGAAAACTTGTCCTTTGGAAAGTGAGAATTTCTTTAGTTTATTTCATTTTGCATTACCTGGCTATTGATTAATTGCATTGTTTCTTGGCTTCGTTCTACTATATATATGTGTGTGTGTGTGTGTGCATATGCATCTTCAACGAAAAATCTCAACTTATTTTCAATGGAGACTGTCATGAAGGAAGGGATGATGTAGAACAACAGGTAGCAGTAGCACTTCAATCTTGTTTGAATAGTGCATTGTACCTTCCATTCATGACATTCTGCAATGAACATAGATTGGATATGCATATATACATTTGTAGACACATTACCACATATGTTTATCTTGGTTATTGTCAATAAGTGACATATAGTAAAAGAAATTGTTTCCATGTGGATTTTGAATTTTCTAAATTCCCCCTCCCTTCCATGATGGTTTTACATCTGTAATCAAAAAAATTGCATATGTTCTTCTAATGCATAATGTCAATACTCATGACATGGTTATTATTCCTTCTAGGCTTTAAAAGTAACTGTTAGAATAAAAGGTGGTATATTTCCAATAATAAGCAACATTCATTCCATATTTGATGGCATGACACAAATTTATGGAGATACTTGACCTAATAGCATTAAAGAATCTTCTTTTTCAGAATAGTGTTTAAGTATTAAACTATGTATCATATTATACTTCACAAATTACTAGTATATTCAACATGGTTTAACACTAAAAATGTTGTCCTAAAAATAAATCTCCTCAATGCATGGTGGTGCTAGTAATTCCTGTACCTACAGAAATTTGCTAATGCAGTCGATGCAATCCATTTTTAGTTAGCCACTAGCCCAATCAGATTGAGTCCTTGCATTCTTTTTTTTTAATTTCTA
>VDFB02080816.1:0-22002 GCA_007258455.2 Sequoia sempervirens | reverse complement strand
AGTCAACTAAGGTATCACTGCCTGCTCAAGTATTAAATATTCTTTCTCAATTGTCTTTAAAAGAAGAAAATCATAATACTATTTTACTTTCTAAATAGAAATCAGATTTATGATTCACAAAGTAATTCAATAATCAATCATATCATTCTTATGACTATTCTCTACTTTTCATTATAAGCATTTTACTTTTAAAAATGTTTTTAAAAAAAAGAAGGTATGTCACAAGTATGTGTATGTACATAGACGAAGTCTATGTGCATACACATATATGTGCCTACTTATGTTTAAAATTTGTGCATACATTCTAAAATAATCACTAATTCAAATTACAATCTTAAAATAGTATTCCATTTGACATTTCTTTTGTCAAAAATAAAGAGTCAAAACAAGTTTATGCTAATAGTTTCACACATATTGTTATTGTATTCTCACATCTAAGATATTCTAACATGGTCGTTTAAATAAGAACATTCATTGTTTAAATAGAACAAGTAATGTTTCCTACTAAACAGTTAAGAAACAAGTTGTTCACATTTGTACATTCATTGTTTGAACATAACAACTTGTATTGTTTCCTACTAAATAGTTACAAATTAAGTTGTTCACATTTGTACATTCATTGTTTGAATAGAACAAGTACTTTTTCCTACTAAACAGTTATAAAATAAGTTGTTTCCAACTAAACAATTTATTAAGCAAGGTTGTTTTCTAGCTATAATGTTAACTTTTTAACAAAAGAGAGTTGTTTTCAAAATATTATCCATTGTTTACATCAACACAATATTGTTTCAAACTAAATAGTTACATTTAAAGACAAATAATGTTGTTTACTTTGTTTACTGATCTCAATTTGTTTACATGCTAAATGATCACTTTACAAGTAAATGTTCTCCATTTAATACAGAATGGGTTTTCCATTATGAATTGAAAATAAACAAATCAAATAGCCTAGTTTCAATCATAAGGACAAAATGTCTATTATCCAAATCTTGAACACTTTCATCACTGGAATTATGATGAGCAACTTTAATAATATAAAGAAACCAAGTTCACATGTTTTTCAATGAGTTTCTTGAGCAAATATTTCAATTAAGAATGCAAGGAAGTTTCAGGTTCAAACAATACTTTTGTTTATTCATGTTGCAACAAACAAACCAATGTTGCTCTAGATTTGACCCATTTCTATGGTCGGGTGCTTCCTTTCTTAACCTCAACATTATATTCAAAATTTCCCTTATGGGAATTCTAGCTTATCCCTTAATGCATGCAACACTATACGTCATGTAGACTCAAATTTGATTCTTATTCAAATAAATTAACCTATCAATCATGAGGATCAATCCTTACAGTGTTACAATGAAACCCAACTCATACATTCCATTGGTTCTTCAAATCAAGGGCATCCTCTTTATGCAAATATGGTTTCCAATTTCTTAATAATGAACGATTTTCCCCTTACCATTATCAGCCTAGCTGATAATGGAAGGCGATATGTTTAAATTAAAACATAGTTGATGCATATCAAAGGTAACATAGAGGATTATATCCTCTTTCATAGGTTCGGCATGCGAACCTCTACAGAATCAAACACCAAAAGGTATGCATTCGATCGGAATAAGATTTCTGATAGTCATGATATGGCTTACATTATCATGCGAACTTACATAATAGTCGCATCTTAAGGGTTCGATGCCTTGGTCTAGCACAAAAGGCTAGCCAATAAGGCTCCATTCTAAGTACTAAGAAAAAGTAGGTCGTAGGCCATGCGATTCCCCAGAGGGTGGTCACTAAGACTTTACCTTCGGCTCAAGCCGAGACACATAGACAGAGACTTTGTATTTTATTGTGCTATCAATTTTTTATCAAATGCAGTGACAAACACTAGCTAAACATGAAAAGAAAAGGTATTGAAATCGATATTATTTCAAGAAATAGAATTACCTCAATGGTCAAGCTTTTTGGACAAATCTTTCCTCAAATTTTTCTTACCACTGCGTTCTCTTCTCTGCCTTTTTGCTGCTTGTCAATTTTTTTCCAAATCAATCCCTGCTTTTCTTCCACCACTCCCATTTTAAAATGGTAACCACACTTTCTTGCATGCGGCTAGGTGCTACCATTATAGCTCTTTCCTACCATAGCCACCGACCTCTAATTTTGAACATTGTCTTTATGATTTCAACAAGCCACATCCAATTCCATAATATAATGGGCTTATCAATCGAAATTCCCTACATATATGTATAAAATGCATGTATGCAAAAAAGTATATATATATATGTATGTATGTATGTATAATATGAGCATGTATATGTGAGCATACATATATATACATATATATGTATATACAAAATATACATATACATATATATATATATATATATATATATGTATATATGTATATGTATATATATGTATATATGTATATGTATATATATATGTATATGTATATATGTATATGTATATATATATGTATATATGTATATGTATATATATATATAAGTATTTTATATATATATGTGTGTATATATATATGTGTATATATGTATATATGTATATGTATATGTATATGTATATGTATATGTATGTATTCGTATTTATTTTATATATATGTATATTTATATATTTATATATGCATGCATCTATAAGTTGTTTGTTTGGAATGGCTTATAAGTTCCATACACTATCATTTAAAACAAGGAACTTAAATTTTCTTTTCGAGCATCTATATGTGTGTGTGTGTATTTATACTAACAAAGGAATTTTCTTTACAATACTTGCTTTCCTTTCCTTCAAAAACATAGAGTTTGAGTAGAAAATTTAATCTACAAGCCATTCATTTTCAAACACTAAAACAATTCAAGTCGGGAAATTACGTTCTCTTATATATGCAAATTAGTTCAAATGCAAGTCATCATGTCGTTTGTAGTGTGTGCACCCAAATTCCAACTAGCTTACTGTTCGATCCGGCTAAACAATCATACTTCAACCGTGTTCTTGTCCTTCAACCTGTCACCTTGCAACTGCACACGCTTGCACTTGCAATTTGATTAGTAATGTTCAATTCTTGGTAACATATTAAATAATTTCTAAAAGCTCACAAAGTCAACACCAGTCAACTTCTTTCATTCAATTTTTGAATATTCCAAATTCCCCATTTAATATTTAATTGAATTTCTTTCATAATTCAATTTACCATACTGTGATAAATAAGCAATAAAATTGGGTTATGACAATGTGTTTGGTATTATGTGATGGCTTACTCTTGATACTAGCTTAGAGGTTTGACATGATACAGGTTCTCTTGAGATCAAGATGTTTGCATTGTTGCATGTGATATCCTAGGAGGATATGGTTAGATCATGATGTCATGTTGGGTTTTTATTCTGTAGTTGGAGCTTTGACATTGATCTTGTTGGTTCTCTTGGTATTGAGTACATTGGTCATTTTCTTGGGAGCTTCATGATAGTGTGGTGTTGCATTTGGAGCTTAGCATGGATTGATCGGTTTTAGGTGCTCATGGATACTTGGAAACTTGGGTGAGGTTGGAGTTCTCTTGTGATTACAGACATTTTCTTGAGACAGTTACTCTTTGGAGGTTTCAATAATAATACCGAGGAGCCTTCACCTGAATACGGATGTGAGTTCATGATGGACCTATAGATGATATTGTTCTTGGAGTGATTCATGATCAATTGGTTATCCTAGAGGAGCATTCCCATTCCCAAATCTTGGTCTACTTGATGGTTTATCATCTGAAAGGTACTTTCCCATTCTTGTTTTAGATGTGTTATGCTTCATGCTTTGTTTTCTCATGGGAATTATTCTTGACCTATGGTGATTGATTTTGGGAGACAAATTTGAGGATTATTTAGCATGATTTTATGTTTCTTTATCTTTCATAGATATAGATCTTGAGCTATGGTTAGTTGGTTTTGGAGGATTCATTTGGATGGATGTTTAGCATTGTTATCGCCTTGTGTATATTAGTTTATGTTATCATTCATTGATGAGGAGTTTAGGAATTTTTTATTGGGCTAATTTCCTAATTTGGGAATGGATGCTTTGATATTGATTTCCTTGGTTAGAGAGGCTTACATCCATGTTGGAATTATTATATGATTCATATGTTGTATTTGATCTTTGATATTGAGTGGATGGGTGTTGTAGAGGCTTTTCATTTGGGTTTGTAAGGATATCACACTTGTACTTTTGAGGTGTTGGTAGAAGGACATGTTATGGTTTACAAGTTTTCTCTCTTCATTCTATGGTTCCTTCCTAGAGGTTCATGTTCATATGATTTTAGAGGATGGTGTTGACATGTTGTGAGAGAGTATGCAGTTACTTGGGTTTCATGTGTGGATAATTGTGCTTGTTCTTGGTACTTCATGTTTTGGTCATTTATCTTACCTTGGTATAGTGTTGATTGGTAGATTTGATATTCCTTGATCATTTTCAGATTTGACATTACCCATGCAGTGGGAGTTTATGTATATGTATGTTCTTCATTGACAAGTTTGATACAAGGAGATTGATTGTGGTTTATGGGTTTCATATGTTGGCATGAGTTTACCAATGGTGTTGATACCTCGGAGGTATGGATGGTTGGATGTATTAGCATGTTTTGTGTATGTTATTTCTGATCATGTTGGTTTTTACCTTTCACATTAGCTTAGAGTCTTTATTCACTTGTATTTGATGCTTGTGTTCTTGGATTGGTGCATCTTCACCTTGTCATGTTCCTTTTCTTCCATAGGTGGCACATTGGAGGATGAGAGGAGTTCTTGCTTGAGATGGTGGTCACTTTGGTTTTATTGTAGGTATCTTGATGAAGCACAGTAGCGTGGTGGAGGTTCATGTGGTTTCATGTTTGGCTATGATGGTGTATTTCATTGATTGACCCTTATGCAATGTATAAAACTAGTGGGAGAATGTTAGGATTTTGTGTTGTACACCATTCCATAAATTGTTATATTATAATATTGTAATTAAATGATTATTTAGTTGTGGTGCACCTAGGAGGTGTGTTTAGCCACATTAGATAATTATTTGGGGCCACTTGTAAAGTTGTATTGTAACATTGGGTTGTTATTTTGTGCGTGGGAGACATAGGATAATAATTTAATATTTGGAGAAAGAATTAATAAAGTGAAAACTTAGTATCCAATATTAAATGAGGGGTCAATGGTTTTGTGGTACATGGTTTTATCTTACACTTGTTTGTATTTGTGTGAGCTTCTATCTATAAAATCAAACACATGTTTAGTGGTTAAGGTTGGTCGGGTGAGTGGGTTGTCACAGTTGATTCTTTCTGAGGAGTGCATATGTGAAGCATGGCATTGGATATGTGGATTCATCCTTGGACACATGGAGGATACTTTGGAGAGGCTTGATGCTTTAGAAGTATTCATGGTAGCTTTATAAGTGCATGTATTATTTTATTGTTGAATAATAGATGAAGTTTAAGAGACCAAGTTTTTCCTCTTGAGGGTTTTCCTAGGGTATATCTTGTGTTATCTTGTGGCTTGTCTATGTTAATCTAAGCATTATGGTTATTATGTAAGCTTGCATGCATGCTTTTCTCTCATGGGGTTTGTAGGAAATGGATTAAATGAACTAGGCATTGATGTATTTTTTCCTAACAAAAGATGTTTTTGTTTATGGATGAGAATGTACTATCAATAAAAAGTTTGTGGCTCATGTACAATTTTTTTTTACAAAAGGAGACAAGGTTTTTAAAGATAGGAGGGTGGGTGAAGAAGCCCTCAAGACTTCTCAAAGAAGAAGAGAGAGAAAAACTAGTGAAACTTCATTTAGGATATGATAGGACTTTGCTAAAGCTAATTTGGATTGCAATCACTCAATACATCATGAGTTATGTTTCATTAAAAGGCATGTATAGGTTTATTTATGTCTGTCATTTTATGTTGCTTAATAAGTTTAGGTGTAAAATCAAATATTTATTTTTATTTTATCTCTTTGATTCATTGAAAAAATTGATTAAGTAAAATGGCTTCAAACATAGTTCTCATTCATCAAAGATTAATAATCTTGATTGTTAAATGTATGAATTATTACAAAACTAGTCTAAAATTCCTAGGTGGTACTAGTGTTTTTAAAAGGTGGATAGATGTAGGGTAGTTGAGCTTTTTGAAACCTCTTATGAAGAGTCTATGCAACCTAAGAAATGTTCTCATCAAAATTATGAGGAAGGGGGAACTTTCGAGGGATTTCAACCCCATAAATACTAGGTCTTCGATGGACCCAAATTATAAAGAATCTAAGGAATATGTTCCTCCTAATACACAAAAGAGAAAGATTATGGTAGAAATTTTGAAGCCTAAAAATAATATTGAAGGAAAATAGGAAAAAGAATACTATATGGCATGAGGACTCTAAGAGGCAAATAATTTTAAAAGGAAGAAGGGTTTGAGAAAGGTTTGGTGGATTTCCAAAATGAGGATCGAAGAGCAGCCGGGAAGGGGAAAACCTTCATACCTAAACCTTCAGTTGGGGTTTCCTTCCTTGAGATCTCGGACCCTACCCTAAATACACCTAGATATTTCTCTATTCTTTTGGCTAATGCTTCATCTAGAGAGGAGTTATTTGACATCCTAAGTACAATTAAGGAAGTTGAAACTTCCCAATTCACCGACTAAATAATTTTTTATCAAAATCAACTAACTCAAAATAAAGTTGATGTCTATTTATAAGAAAATGGGATGTCAAAATTGGATGCAAGGAGAGGATGACACTAGCATTATCCAAGGCTAGGAAGCTATCCTCAAGCTGAAAAAAAAATAGAAAGATTTATTTGACCTAAAAGTGAGAATATGGTCAACTTGGTTGATTGGGAGAATTGGAAACTATAGTACTTTATTTAACTTATCAAGTTTGAAAAGGAACTCATGACCATCAAAGATAATCTCAACCATGTAGAACAAGTCAGCAAATGTATCATTCCAAATAGCATTGCAAGTATAAAAATTCTTACAAACAAGCTAAAGGATTTACATGGGAAGCATGTTATGTACTTTACCAATGACAAAATAGCTCCAAGGAAAAAGAGTGGAAAGACAAGTCACAATACCAAAACAAGAGATAGTAAGAAGAAAACCTTTGAAGAGGAAAAAAAGATTTGATGGACTTTATCAAGCTACATGAGAATTTGTACCAACAAGAATTAGAGGCCACAAGAATTCTTGAGTAGAGGTAATTGAGATTTTTTCTTATTTTCTCCTTTTAGTGTGGGTGGTTTAGTTTGTCTTTGTTATTGGATGTTTAGTAGGGGTTTGCTTAATGTAAAGGGTTTCAAGGTCATTTCAAAACTTGTTTTATGTTCTTAATTAGAAATAAAATATTAATTATTAAAATATTTTTAATAATAATATTGTTTATCAAAATTTATTTTAATTAATGTTATTTATATAGAGATTTTTTTCTATCATTCCATTTCTTAAAGAGTTTTATATCAAATCTAGAATATTTTTGCTACTCGATATAAGAGTATAGGTATAAGCTCTAGTAGCTTCATGTATCTATTCTCCTAAATTTAGTTAGGGTACAATCTTGGCCTCATCTCTTATTTATTTTACCTTTAAGAAATTTGAACCTTCATGAATAACACTACAACCTTTTCAATTTAATAATAAAACACAATATATAATTTAAATTGTTGATCACTTCAATTTTTAATTCACCGTTTATTTAAACACTTACTCTTAAAAACAATATAAATTGTATAAACTTGAAACCTTTAACTACTAACTGCAAAGTTTCTGGATTTGATTGTGTAGTTTATTTCGCATCAATGTTTTGGATCACACTCCATGATCCGTGATCCGTCATCATTCTCCTTACTCTCTACTACATCCTAATGATGGATCACGGAGTGTGATCCGAAACGTTGACGCAAAATAAACTTACACGATCAAATCCAAAAACTTTACAGCTAATCTCTATAAATTGTGAAAATCTGTTATCACTAAACTTTAACTACATAAATAATTATTAAAAAAAGTGAACTTGAGTTACAAAGACACTCCAATAGACCAAAAGAACATGATTGGAATGAACACTTCTGTAAAATCAGTATTTATACCATGCATATATAAAAATACTACAAATATCCAAAAACATTGAACTATTTGTTCCATTAAATCTTCTCTTTACACTCGGTGATGGGCCTCCAAATGTGACTGTTAAGGATACGGCCATTTGCTTACAAAATAGCTATCAACTGTGATAAGGCAGTGTTGGTACAACTACACTGTTTCAAAACGTGTGTGTATTCATTGGCAGGGATCGTCATTAGTGCAGGAATATTGGGTAGCAGAAGTGGATACAGAATGGAATGACAGCAGAGCACAATTGGAACAGAATAAAATAAAAGAATTTTGATAGCAGCATAGAATATTAACAGATACATCATGACAAGCAGTTGGAACTACTTTAGGCAGTTCATGGTGCAAACCTACAGTCTAACAAGTCTAAGCTAATTAGGTTTGTTCTCTAGGTAGGTAGTTCTTGTTTTATTCCAAGGGGGGTTTGTTGTAATACAATTTTCCTTTATAAACTTGGAATCATATCTAATTATAAAATAAAAATTAATCAAATAGTGTCTTTTATATGAATTGTATTATTAGTTTTTAAATATACAATATCACAAAAAAAGTGGGCGAAAAAATTACATCTCATAGTCCATGCAAGGTGGGGTTGTACACAACATATTGATAGAAAAAATGAAAAACTGTTAAAGTAGCAAGAGTCGTACATTCAATAGCAAGAAACATGTCATGCTCATTTAGTTTCCACACATTATAATTATCTCAAGACTATCTAGCATAGGTTCCTAGCCTATAAGAGCATCAGTGTTGACATGTATTTATTGAAGAAATTAGTAAAGTGAAGAATTGCCCCATCCTCTTTTTTTAAGGAAACACTCATGGGAATGATGTTTAGGGGATTTATATCTATTATAATATAGAAATTCAGTAATACAGAGGTAGAAAAAAAAAAATAATCAAATAGTGTCTTTTATATGATTGTATTATTAGTTTTTAAATATACAATATCACAAAAAAAGTGAGTGAAATAATCACATCTCATAATCCATGCAAGGTGGGTTGTACACAACATATTGATAGAAAAAATGAAAAAAAAATATTAAGTAGCAAGAGCCATAGATCCAATAGCAAGAAGCATGTCACACTCTTTTAGTTTCCGCACATCAGAATTATCGACCATCTAGCATAGGTTCCTAGCCTGTAAGAGCATTAGTGTTAACATGTATTTATTGAAGCAATTGGTAAGGGAAGAATTGACCCATGCTTTTATTTTAAGGACCCAATCATGGGAATGATGTTTAGGGGATTTATATCTAGTTAGATAAGTTTACGTTTCAGCATGGGTGATGAGATTTAATTTTTATATGTGTGATTTGTTACCTTCATGATTATGTACATTTAAATCAATTATTTATTTTATCACATTATTTGAGTTTTTAAGATATTTAAGTGTGGTGTGCATCATTACTAACTTGTGTGCCTTCCATTTGAGTAATTGTAAGCTAATAGTGATTTTACTTTTAGAAGTATGATTTAATGTCCGTGTGTTGTCTTTGAGTAGATAATTAAATTTGTAGTTAAGTTCAATTTGCTGCAATTAGAAATCTCTAAGATTAGTATAGGGCTCCTCTATTTCAAATCATGATTGAGGTTTGTAATCCGTTTCTTACTCGACATCCAATTTATATATTTTCATATAGAAACTATATCTTGTATAAATACTCGTATCATGAATACATAGCATGTGTCATCTCTTCAATTGATGTAGAATAAAGTATGTGCATTTCACGTTTTGGCATTATTGTCAACACAAGTGCCAAGGGTTATAATAGCTCTTTTAAGGCTATGATAAAATTAGCACTATAAAATTCAAGATATGAACAAGGTTGATATTCCACTAGCCTTATCTTTACAATAGGATTTCACTTACATTGTACCTTATAATATTTAGTTATATTCATCATAAATGAGTTATTAAGGGAAGATACCTTCCAAACTAGCCTAATATCCAATTTTGGTTTAGCTAAGGAGACATTTTCTAGTAAGGAAGAAGTCCCAATTTAGAAGAACAAATTGAATCAAGTCCTCCATGATAGAGAAGAAGCACTCAAAGAAAAAGAAGGGCCAACACCTTCTACAAGCTAGTCTACCCTTACACTTGGTGACACTTTTTTATATTTTAAATAGTTTACAAATATTCTACTCATACAAGTAGTAACATGAGACCAATATAAGCCCTTTCAAGAACTTATTAGAGACTAATGCAAGCTCATTATGAAAAAGCACACTAGAAATCTCCTATGAAAGACCAATAGTAACAACTTAGAATTTCACATTAGATGTCCCTATGTGGATTTGAACTTGGGTCTCCATAATGAGAAACCATTACTTTAATCAATTAAGCTCAACCTCTTGGGCTCTTGGTCACATTCAATAAGAAGAAGCTATGTTAAAATGTTCCAATGGAATCCTTGAGAAATATTACAAAGATATGACCAATCAAAATGAGATTGAAGTCAATAAAAATTATTAGGAAATCACTACCATTGAATTTCTTAATATATTATCTGACAATGAAGTCTCTATGAAAAATATTCCTCTATCTACAGTATCATACGTCCATGGTTAGGCATAGGAAGATCTAAATACCTTTTTTGAACTTGATGTCTTATGTCTAAGAAATTATTATCAACTTGACTTGTGAGAGTTAAAGTTGTTTCAAATAAATTTGAAGGATGTTGTCGAGTGCATTGGTTTACAGTACCTAGGTGCAATAGCATTAAAATTTAAATGTGCGGACATGAAAAATATATTTTGTAAGAAATATCAAGATTATTACTAGGCTGGGATAACTCATAATGGTACTTTTATATGATGAGAAAAAATGAAGCACTAGAAGACTACATACACTTTTATTTTTATCTCTAATGATCTAGATATTGTGGATTAGACAAGGCCAATTCTATAAAGTTAATATTCTTGAGAGTATTTTTAAATAATTTTATCAAATATTTTAGTTTGATGTGAGGTCACATTTTCCAATTAGTATATGATTATATTGAATTTGTGTAGAAATTGTTCTAGGCTCATGGTAAAAAAGTGACAAGAGCCTTATGTCATTTTGTGTGTCATCACCACAAGCTACTTGATCCAGGTGGATCCAAGAAACCTAAAAATTTCACAGTCTCAGAATCTCACAAAAACAACATCATCGTGTAGAGCTCGCTGACATGGTCCTGACGCAACTTGAACGAGCTTAAAAGGAGTTCGTATGCAAAAGTTATGCATAGTCAAAGGTCCGGTCAAACATGCAAATCAGTGTTCAAAAAGGCAGAAAATTGATCAGCTCAAAATGAGACAAAATTGACACCAAGTTGTAGAGCTCATCGCGCCGATTCCGGAACTATATTCGGTTTCGAAAATAGAGTATGTATGAGCAAAATAGAGCCAGTCAAAGTTTGCAAACAAAAAGAGTTGACCAGTCAAAATGATGATGTCATCATGACGTCAGCATGGTGATGTGGCAAGTGGTGACGTGGTAAGAGTATATGACATGGCATAAATATGGATTAAACCATATTTGTTAAAGAAAAAATATATATAAAGTGGGCACCACCTATTAAAGTGGGATGCCACCTAAGGAATAGGGGGTATCCCACCTTATATGGGAAGTCTCCCTTGTCTTTAGGGGAAAAACTTAAAAGGAGGAGAGGATGGTGGGATCACCACCCACCATTTTCTCTAAAAGATTTAATTGCTTTTTCAAAGCCTTAGAATAAGGCTAAATCCCTTTTTCCTAGAGGCCTAAATTATCCCATATTTTTAGAGGCCTAGAATATTTTCCTTTACACGGAAATATTAGGAATAGTATTCCTAAATTAAGGGATCAAATAAAACCTTACATAAAATATTCCCTAAATAATAGAGAATAAATCCATTCGTAACCATTCAAATGGAAAGAGAATTATTTTGAGGGGATATTATCCTTCCAAAAATTATTAAAGGAGGATATTATTGAATTTTTTTCTTGTAATAGGAGATATGGGTATATTTGCAAATAATATGGTTTTAGCCCATATTAGCAAATAAATTTGTATAAAAGGGGGAGAGTTTTGGCTTGAAAATAAGCAAGTCTACTTGGAGAAATAATTCCTTTGTGAGAGTTGAATTCTTTTTGAGAGGAAGAATTGCAAGGTGTTGTTATACACCAAAATTGTATAAGTGAGAGAGATTGTGAGGAATTTTGTGCAGGTTTTTGAAGCTTGAATATTGTAAGAAGGCATCTTCAGGTGCTTGGCGATATTAATAAAAGCGGTCCAACATTGAGAAGCGGACCAGAGACGTAGTCCTGATTGGACGAACTCCGTTATCAACGTCTGATTCTTCTATCTGTCTTATTATTCTTCTCTCTCTTATTTTCTTTCTAGTATTTTCGATTTGGCATTTAAGTTCTAATTACAACATTTTAGTAATTAGTTAATTTCATTGAGTTCTATAAAGGATTAAGTGAACTTAGTCTGTAATTTCAATGGTTAAACAACATAATCACACAATTCTGTCTGGATCAGGGAAAAATTGTAATTAGGATTAATTTGCAAGTTATTTTGTAAACCTCTAATTACAGATCAAATTGGTATCAGAGCCCATTTTGCAAGAAATTGCAAAAGTGAATGTTAACCAGGTTGAAATTGAAGCAAGGAGAAGGTGCACTTACAGAGTTCAATCTGAGATCAGGAAACAAAAGCCATCAAAAATGTTAGAAATGGTAATGAACATGAAGCTCCAAGAGCTTGATGAGAAAGCTTTCCAGAAAGCATTTCTTGAAATGAAGGCTATGGTGGAAGTTCTTTTCCAAGAGAGGACAAGAGCGACAGAAGAAAAAGGAAGGCAAGGCTAGAGAAGGAGGAAGTTGAATCTTCATTGAAAGAAGGAAAGGTAAAGAAGTAGGAGGTGGTAGTGACCCTCCTGAACCTCCATCCCCGTCTTCCTCATCTTCTTCATCTTCATCTTCTTCATCTTCTTCTTCGTCTAACTCTTCCAAAAAGAAACAACCTGTGAAATTTGAAGTTAATTCACCTTTGTTGAAACTTGATGTTAAATTTGATTTGCCAATCTATAATGGAGAACTAGATGCAGAAAAACTTGATAATTGGATAAAACAAATTGAAGTTTATTGTAGAGTTCAGAAGTTTACTAAGGATTCTCAAAAAATCCAATTAGCTACTCTTCGCCTAGGAGGCACAACTTTAATTTGGTGGGAGAGTAGAACACAAGAGGATCTAAGTCGTTATGGAAAAATTATTTCTTCTTGGTTTGAGTTTATAGCTGCATTAAAGAAACAGTTCTATCCATTAGGGCATATGCAAAAAGCAATGATGAATTGGCAATCATTAAAGCAAGAGAAAGGACAAAGTGTGCAAGAATATACACAGGAGTTTAGGAAGAGGGCTTTAATGTTGGGCATTCCTTTATACACGCAAGAAACTTTGTTAAAGTATATAGGTGGATTACGTGAGAATTTGAAACATACTATACTTATGTTTAATCCAACTAACATTGATGAAGTTAGTGTGCAAGCTATCCATTTGGAAACAAGCTCAAGGAATAGCCAAGACAATCTGTTGTTGGACTCCAGTAAGCAGAAAAGCAGCAAGAAATGGAAGGAGAAATCACAACAAACCGCTACTATAAAGAAGGAGGATGAGAGGCCTTATTGCTCACACTGCAAGAAGCAAGGGCACGAAGATGCAAAGTGTTGGAAATTGCATCCTGATCAGAAGCCTAAGTGGTTCAAGGATCGAAAGGGTAAGCAGAAGTCCACAGCTATTGTGCAAGACCTTGGTATGGAATCTGGTGATGAATCAAAGATTTCAATTGTGGGTTTGAAAGGTAAAGCTTTTGTTGGTAATGAATATGTCACTGATGTTTCATGTGCTTCTACTTCAAAAATTCATGTTGTTCCTGAAGATAGAAAAAGATGTGAATTGTTCCATATAAGGGTGGTTTCTAAGAACACTAAGATTGATACACTGATAGATAGTGGATCCCAAGTTAATCTAATTTCAGAAGAAGTTGTTGAACAATTGGGATTGAAAACAAAGCCACATAAAAACCCTTATCCATTAGGTTGGGTGTGCAATGATAACAAATTGCGAGTAACTAAGCAATGCAATTTAAGATTTGCAATAACATCTAAGTTTATAGATGAGGTGGAATTTGATGTGGTTCCACTTGATATATGTGGGATTGTGTTGGGTAGCCCATACTTGTATGATAGGAAAGAAATCTTCTACAGGGAACATAATCAGTATCACTTGTTTAAGGAAGGAATTGAATACATTGTGCATTCTCATCCAATTAAAACTGGTAAGTCTTTTGTGACAACGGGACATTTGAAAAGGGTAGTTAATGCAAGCAATAATTTGACACTTATGTCTGTACCACAAGAAGTGTTATTGCATAAGAGCATGTCTAATTCTAAGGTTGTTCCAGTTATGAAAGACAAGCATGATATTGGTACATTATTTTTCTCGTCTGCAAATTCAATTTTGTTATTCAGCCTTCTACTTTTCAGCAGTGTATGGTTGGTAGTGGCAACATTGGATGTGGATGTGTATATGGCTATTGTACTTAACAATATCAATACATCTTTGGTTATTGTTATGATGATTCAGGTGTTTAGAATTCCAGCAAGGATAGATGATACTGGGCAAGTGGGGCGACATTGCCCTAGCTCAAATTGTACATAAAATAGACCTTTTGGAGGTCCAAAAGCTTCTCAATGGGGAGGAATGATCCAGGTGGATCCAAGAAACTTGAAAATTTCACAGTCTCAGAATCTCACAAAAACAACATCATCGTGTAGAGCTCGCTGACATGGTCCTGACGCAACTTGAACGAGCTTAAAAGGAGTTCGTATGCAGAAGTTATGCGTAGTCAAAGGTCTAGTCAAACATGCAAATCAGGTGTTCAAAAAGGCAAAAAATTGATCTCAAAATGAGACAAAAATGACACCAAGTTGTAGATCTCATCGCGCCGATTCCGGAACTATATTCGGTTTCGAAAATAGAGTTTGTATGAGCAAAATAGAGTCGGTTAAAGTTTGCAGACAAAAAGAGTTGACCAGTCAAAATGATGATGTCATCATGACGTCAGCATGGTGATGTGGCAAGTGGTGACGTGGTAAGAGTATATGACATGGCATAAATATGGATTAAACCATATTTGTTAAAGAAAAAATATATATAAAGTGGGCACCACCTATTAAAGTGGGATGCCACCTAAGGAATAGGGGGTATCCCACCTTATATGGGAAGTCTCCCTTGTCTTTAGGGGAAAACCTTAAAAGGAGGAGAGGATGGTGGGATCACCACCCACCATTTTCTCTAAAAGATTTAATTGCTTTTTCAAAGCCTTAGAATAAGGCTAAATCCCTTTTTCCTAGAGGCCTAAATTATCCCATATTTTTAGAGGCCTAGAATATTTTCCTTTACACGGAAATATTAGGAATAGTATTCCTAAATTAAGGGATCAAATAAAACCTTACATAAAATATTCCCTAAATAATAGAGAATAAATCCATTCGTAACCATTCAAATGGAAAGAGAATTATTTTGAGGGGATATTATCCTTCCAAAAATTATTAAAGGAGGATATTATTGATTTTTTTTCTTGTAATAGGAGATATGGGTATATTTGCAAATAATATGGTTTTAGCCCATATTAGCAAATAAATTTGTATAAAAGGGGGAGAGTTTTGGCTTGAAAATAAGCAAGTCTACTTGGAGAAATAATTCCTTTGTGAGAGTTGAATTCTTTTTGAGAGGAAGAATTGCAAGGTGTTGTTATACACCAAAATTGTATAAGTGAGAGAGATTGTGAGGAATTTTGTGCAGGTTTTTGAAGCTTGAATATTGTAAGAAGGCATCTTCAGGTGCTTGGAGATATTAATAAAAGTGGTCCAACATTGAGAAGCGGACCTGGAGACGTAGTCCTGATTGGACGAACTCCGTTATC
This sequence comes from Sequoia sempervirens, assembly GCA_007258455.2. Lineage (NCBI taxonomy): Eukaryota > Viridiplantae > Streptophyta > Pinopsida > Cupressales > Cupressaceae > Sequoia > Sequoia sempervirens. The sequence goes on along the minus strand of VDFB02080816.1, from coordinate 5,923 downwards.
AACTTGCGTCGGATTCTTCTATCTTCTGTCTTATTATTCTTCTATCTCCTATCTTACATTCTCTCTAATTTCTTTCCAGTATTTTCAATTTGGCATTTAAGTTCTAATTACAACATTTTAGTAATTAGTTAATTTCATTGAGTTCTGTAAAGGATTAAGTGAACTTAGTCTATAATTTCAACGGTTAAACAACATAATCACGCAATTATGTCTGGATCAGGGAAAAATTGTAATTAGGATTAATTTGCAAGTTATTTTGTAAACCTCTAATTACAGATCACTACTAGTACTACTAGAGCTACTAGTATGGTCAATAAAGGATAACTTTGTAGCTTTCATGAGTATTTAAAGATGGACATCCTAACCATGATGGCCACACAACTAGATATATTGTGTCAAAGGAGGAAAAAAGAGTCATAGCCATCTTTGCCCAAGTTAAAAGGAAAAACATCTATATGGATAATGCCCATATCATAAGACAAATGTTATTATCATATAGTAAGATAAATAAGGTATCAATTATTGCAAAGAATGAATGAGAATTAAGAGCCTAGATACTCCCTAAATAAGGTATCAATTATTGCAAATAATGAATGAGAATTAAGAGCCTAGATACTCCCTAACTCAATTAAATATATGATATTTGTGATCATAATTCCAAGGTATGCAAAATGATTTACAAGTTTTAAATCCTTATTGGGAAAATCCAAAGGGTTAGTATTATCCTCTACAAGGTTGAAATCCATTTTCAGGATGGACAACACCACCTTAGAATCCAATATACTCTATCGATGGACTAAGCTATGGTCATAATATAAGTTAAAATTTCTTAGTAAAACATGGCAACAACCATGGAAAGGTCAATAATCTTAGAAATAAAAATAATAATAATAAAATAGTTTCTAAGTCCTTTCACCCAAGGTCTCATCTTATCTCCCTCTTCCTCTTACAATGTTAATACTAACCTTAGGGTAGTTGAGTTTCAAACCTTGGTGTAGGATAGAATGTCACTGACCCAATTTGAAGAACTTTATGAAACTCCTTAAGTTTGTTGTGCCTACTAGAAGAATGAGAATCTAAAGTTCAAAAAAAATATTAATGATTTAAACCCAAAGATTGAGGGCGAGGTAGATGTCCATAGCCTTGAAATCATGGATATTTTGTTTCAAAAATCACTCATACAAGAAAACAAGATGTAGACTACTTATGAGTATAAGAACGAAAATGAACAATATAATAATCCATCATTCAAAAGGAAATTCTCAAATAAGAATGATAAATTTTCTAAGAATTATTTAAGCACTAGCTATAATGGTTTCAAATCAAATGACATAGGAAAGAAATATTTTTATGAGAATTGAGTAAGGGTGATGATGAATTGGTTCCAAAAGGTAGATGTTGGAAATGAAAAGGAAACCATTATGCTAATTAATATATATAAAGGAAACCCGCATGGGTAGTGGAGTTAGCTTGGGCCGTGGGTTTTCTCTCCACTAGTTACAAGTTCGACTCTGAGGCTTGGGCTTACCCGATGCACGTGGTTTGTGGGCTATTGCATGCATCCCTAGGGGATTAGTCTTGCCTCAACTCGCCCCATAAAGGGAATGCGATGGGCTGAGTCGCGAAGACACCCCTGGGTTACCAAAAAACAAATATATATATATATATATAAAGGAATTCTAATTCTAATTTGGGATTTCATCAATATTAGGGTCAAAAAATTCAACACAAGGTTTAGGCTATAGTTCACAACAATAATACAAATTTCTAAATGACTCTTGTGCAAGGATCAAGCATAATTTATTATTTTCTAGTTCAAAAAATTATAGATGTGGATGCTACTAATTGTTTCAAAGATCCTCATGTGTTACAACATCTTTCTAGAAATGTATATTTTATGGAAAACTAATTGAAAGTATACTATGAAAATTATGCAAAGTAGTGGGTTAATTAGTGCTTGATTTCTAGTGAAATTGAGCTCCCTAATTTCAAAGTCTATTTTTCCCCTTTAGGATCCTATGATGTAATTTTTGGAATGAATTGGTTTTGGAAGATTGATCAAAGTTTGATTGATTTGAAGGAATTATGAATTGATTAGATGGCATGGGATACCCAATGACTATCCTAGGGGGAAAGAAGAAAAATTATCTAAGAGAGATATCATCTCTACAACTAAGAAAAGCATAGAAGAAATTTTGTATATTGTATACAATAAGAATAGATGATTTGGGTGGTGATAAAGAACCCACCCTTGATGGACACCTATCTTGCAAGAGTTTTGATTAAGATAAAGATGGGAAGGGCTCGTACCCATTACAAAAAAACCATAAAGGCCACGCATGGGAACTCACAAGAAGTGAGACACCGAAAAATTAAAAAGATAGGTTAAAATTCCAACAAAAAAACAAAGCATGGAAATAGAAAGAAACTAGCAAGAAACCAAAGACGGCTATTGGTCACCTAGTAGCTAGAGGCCTTTAACAGCCTACCATTCGTTCGCCAAGAATTGCAGTTTGTCTTTGAAAGATAGCGGCTTCCATTTCTTGGTTTCACCATCATTGATCGAAGGAATGGTAGAGATTTCAATATTTTCTCCCTTCTTCTTGGAGGTAACATATTCCAAAGGATCCTCCCCATGTGCTTACCAAGGCAGTTCATGAGCTCTTGTTGGAACACCTGGATAGTGGCAGTCATATTCTTCATAGTTTCTTTGTTGTAATCCACGATTTCCTGCAAACTGTAGAGATTTTTCTCCTGATTGCTTCTCATAGTGCCATCTCATCTTATATTTTTTTCCTCTCCTCATAGGTCCCAATAGCATATTTTATCTCATCAATCTCCATCTCCATCTTGTCCCATTTCTCAAATAACTTGGTAAGGTTGGTCAGAATGTTCTAATGCCTCACATCTTTGACTTCCCCTAGCTAGTCTTGCTTATTCTTGAGCACCATAATCTCCAACTTTTGAATCTTGTCTTTAGCAGTAACAAGTTGTGAGAGCATCCATTTCAAAATGTCATTTTGAGGATTCATTGCTTTATAAATTTCATTCATTTTAAGCCACAGAGGGGCGCAACTTGCACATATGACATTGTCCAACTAAGAGTCATCATGGACTTACTCTTGATGCACATTTTGGGGAGGGGATTCAGGGGGGATGGAAGGGTTAGTATTTTGAGGGAAGCTAGGGATAGAAACATTTGGGGAGGACACTCGGAAGGGCGAGGCAATAGGGGAGTCCTCATGGTGGGGTGCCAAGAATCATCAGAATTATCCCAGATGGAAATCTAGGGGGGTTGGAAAAGGCCACATTTTTCTATTTGACCGAGGTGGGGTCCACTAAAATAGGGGATTTTTTCTTTAAAGCTCAAGGATGGTTTGTCCCATAATTTTGGGTATTGGAAAGGGTTGGTAATTGCATAGGACTAAAATATAAAGTGATAACTATCCTATGTGTACCCTAAGTAAACTTAAGTAACTAGTGTGAATAGGACCTAGGTGATGGGCTAGCTAGGTAAAACACCTCGTTCACACCAACAAGTTTATCCACTCTCTTTTCAAATTGCTAGTATAAGCTTGGACACTTTTCCATTAACTTTGCTTGGAAAATAGAGTGAAATTTTTTTCTAAGTATCCCCTTACCAATATCCTCCCACTTGGAGATTAGTGATACTTCACAAATTTATAAAGAATGTACATAAATATCATGCCTTGTAAGCACATACCCAAAATAATTTCAAACAAGTAAATGAAATTTATTGATTAGACAATTGGTGGAGACTAAAATAAACCTCCATTTAAGAAAACCACTAATCCAACTTATTAGCACTTATCCCACCATCATAAGGTTGAATATTAATATTAGTTTTATCTTTGAAAAATATTCTAGAAGAGATCTATCCTTTCCTGAAATTAAAATTCTCAATTTTTTCTCATCATGTTGCCTATTTGGAATCCCAAGCTTCTGTATTAAGGCTTACATCATGCTCTTTAACCTATCAATATTTCCTTTAATGTTAGAAATCCTTGCAACATCTTCTTTCAACTCCTAAAATGTGCTTCTCCATCATCCTCTTATTTTTCCATTATAGTTGTCCTTGTCTACTCCCTAGTTCCAATCTTGGGCTCAAAAGGGACTAATTTTCCACTCCCACTAGATCTTGTGGAGTACATAAACTATAAATCAACAAATCATTGATAAATTCCCACAACACAAGCAACACAAACCTACTTTGATACCACTTATATATGAAGAGAAAGATATAATCTACCATCACTCACTAATTATGGATATCATTTTGTCAACCCTAGAAAAACCTTTAGAAAACACTATAAAGCTACCTCTAATTGATGTAGTTGTAATTAAACATGCTCCTATCATATGAAAACATATAAGAAAACAAAATCCCCCTAGGGAAATGTGGAGTCTTTCCACTATAAATCCCTAGGAATGTGTGCCTATTTCTATTGCTCATTTTATATTTGGACATTGACATCATAGTATTTTGGTAGATTATGTTATTTTTGTATTTTTATTGTGGTGTGTGTATCTTGTATTTAGTATTTATGCATATTTTTTTGTTTCATAATTTATACATGTTCAAGCTCAAGTCATATTTTAGTATTGCTATCATAATTATTGATGAAGTTCTTGTATATTTTCATCGAGGGGTAAAATTATGTACTTGGATTTACATGCATGTGTCTAGGCTTATTATGATTGGAATCAATAGTATTTCAACTCCATTACTCTTGATATTTAATATGCTCACCGAGCTCAACATTGTGATTATTATTATCATTTATATGTGTATTTGAATCATGCTAGGATAGATTATTATCATTTAGATGTATATTTGATATTATCTCATTTGTGGATATATTTATAAACTATGCTTTGCCTATTTTTGGTAGGTATGTTTGATATTTCTCTTGAGTGTGTAGGCACACGTTTCCCTATGGTGAATATTTATAGGCATCCAACTTGTTCAAAAGGGTTATGTTTATTTCCTATCTCTCTCAAGATTGAGCTACAAGATGTCACCTGTGTGGCCCTATGAACCTAAATCTACATACTTGATTCTAAATTCCTTATTCATGTGAAAAATCATAAATGTGCTTGTGTGTTTTCCATAAATTTACTTAACTCGATGATTACAATTATTTAAATATCTTCCATAAATTGTTATGTGCTAGAAAACAAAGATATATTGGTAATGAATTAAAGTGTAGCTTCATGTGTTTCACAATGTATTTAATAGTGTTGTGTGAAATAATAAAACTATTATTAGAAATTCATATTATTATTACATAGAATATATGTTTCCCTTGTTTCCATCATTGAATAATTCAATTTGAGACAAATATGTATTGTTAAATATAGTACCAAAATTATTTTAATAAAATACCTTGTTACATTGCTTTGGATAGGAAAAAAGGGTTTTGAGTAAAATATAAAGAAGCAAAGTGTATACCTCATACTTTTCTCCTCTATTTTTGGAGCTCACTTTAGCCTTAGTTAAAATATATCAATTTAGCACTTGATTTAAGACATTTATATGCAAGAGTTGATTAAACCTATATACACCCATCCATCTATAAATTCTTATTCATATTCACTTACATGCCTAACTCAACATTCCCTTACACCTCTTGGATGTAATCACTATCACAATTCTCTCTCCTAAACATAATCACTAGTGTGAACCCATATGCTAAATTCAAATTCATATCTCATTGATTCCATGCTGACCTAATTTAAATTTATGGCTATTATTCATCAACTTATACCCTAACTTAAATAAAGATTGAGATTGGCATATTCAAAGGCCTAGAATAAGTGGATGGATGATCATATGAATATCAAGGACATAATGTATCATCATTAGATCATAAATCCATAAGTGATAAAGGAAATTAACAAT
>VDFB02080815.1:0-29374 GCA_007258455.2 Sequoia sempervirens | reverse complement strand
GAGTGGGAGTGAGTATAGACAAAGAGATAAAATAAATCTATAAAAAAACCAAATTTCTCATAATGCGAGTGCATTTTGAAGAAGTATAGACATGACCATTTTAGCAAGAATGAATGAGTTTCATTTTTTTTCTCTTAACATTAATAATGTGAGCGCGTTATAACGCGCTCGCGTTATGGGATCAGTGTGGCCGAGCCTCAGGTTCGGCACACAAAGCTAAATGCGAGCGTGCTATAATGCACTCGCATTATAGCGCGTTCGCGTTATGACTTTTCAAAACTTTTTTTGAAAGTGGCCACAAATTTGCTACCCATCTCCATGCACCCGCCCCTCTACCATCTTCCATTAACCCTTAGGTCTATGTGTACACAAATCGGATATCCAATTTGTAGAACTAAAATCATACCGTTACAAAACATCCTAAATTTTTTTCAACTGAATCGGATATCAAATTATAACAGATATTAGATTTGTGGGCCATAGAAAGCCCCATGTGGGCCATTTTGTGCATTCCAACGGACCCTACATTCTATTTATAGGCGACACACATGCGGTTTCAGATAGGAAGAGACAAAGATCAACTTTTTGGAGCATCTTCTACTAAAATTTGTCATAAACAATGATTTTTTAGCATCTTTTATGAGGTATAATGGGGAGCAGCAGTCGTCAGAAGCAAAAATGTAAGAGAAAGCTTACAAAAGAAGAAATTGAAGCATATAGACAAAGAGATAGAGAAAGTCATAGGAAGAGAAGACAAGGTATGTTAAATATTGGTGAACCTAACCCCTATGGTCTTTCAAGTGAAAGAAAGAAATTGAAGATGTTCAAGGTGAAAATGTTTAGGTGAATATGTTGAACATGATATTCAGGAGAATTAGGAATGAAATTATTGAAGTGATAATGAAAATGTTTAAAGGTGAAAATGTTGGTTGAGATGTTGAACATGATATTGAAGTGGGAATGAAATATTGGGTGATAATGAAAATGTTCAAGATAGAAAATGTTGGTTGAAGATGTTGAACATGATATTGAAATTGGGAATGAAATTATTCAAATTGATATTGAAAATGTTCAAGGTGAAAATGTTGGAAATGAATATTTTGAACATAATATTGAAGCAAGTGTAAATTATGTTTCACTAGATTACATGAGAAATGAAGAACCTTGTATGGAAGAAAGCCATATTCCAATTTCAAGACCTTCAAGAACCCCTAAATAGTTCCTTGAATTTGATGAGAACATTATAAAAAAATTTGAAGGCAAGAGGTCAACACGAACTATTCGGTTGTGGGTTAGAAGACTTTTCAACCAATATTTTAGTGATAAGACATTGACTGAGCAATGCCAACTTTTTGTACAATTGCTAAAGATGCAAAAGATGAGACCTTTGCTAGCCAAATTGAAGATTCGTGTGAACAAGAAAACCGAAAAAAATTCTATTATTATCAAAAATATTTTTAATGCTCTCAAGTCTATTAGAAAAAAAAAAACAAGGAAAAGGATAAGAGAGCTGCTCAGAGAGTCATTACAACCACCCTAGTAAGCCATCAATTGAAAAAGGCTCGCTTTATGAGACAAACTTGTATTGATTTTGACATAAATCGTAAAACTTTGGATAGAGCACTTGCAAGAAGAGAAAGAATAGATGATCCTCTTCAAAATTATACATGGGCTTTTGCCGGGAGGCTTCCACGTGTTGATAAGAAGCTAACCGGTAATGTAAAGCAGGTAATTCAACAATTTTGGCATGATAACTCTAGAGTATCACCCAATGCAAAGGATGTTTTAAAGTTAAGAATTGGCAATCGAGACCGTACACCACATCCTAAAGATTTCTTGGAATTAAGCCAAACAATGTTGTTAAAAAAAATTATTGAAACACATAAAAATATGGAAATATCACAAAGGAATTTTGAGGGTTTGAAGCCATTTTATTTTGTGCCTCTTAAGATTCGTAATACTTGTTGTTGCAAATACCATGTGGATTTTTCAATGTACCATGAGCTATTATGCTATATCCATTCTACCTTGCATACTAATGAAATGTTGCAGGAGTGTGGTGTAATGCATCTTTCAAAATCATCAAGGGACTTGCTAGATCTATTTTTATGTTCTAGAGATGATGGTTGCTTTTTCTATAGAAATGATTGTTTAAATGCAAAGTGCTCACAATGTGGTGGCTTGTCAAAGTTTGTTCAATGTTTTCATGAGAGTTCCAAACATGAATTTGGAAAGAAGCTTGTTGAGAAAAAGAGATATGAGATAGTAAATATACTTTGCAAAGTGGAGGTGAAGGTTCTAGATGTGAGTTGGTTACAAAAGAATGCAGTGTTGCTGATTTTTATTTCAGATTTTAAGGACAATATTTTCTACATGTATGCAAGGCATAGTCATCGGTCTTAGTGGTTGGATCAACAATTTAGGATGTGTAAGAACTCTTTTCCGATTGGCACTATTATATCAGTGGTTGATTTTGCAAAAACCTACACATTGTAACCACAAAATGAGGTACAATATCAGTATTACAATTCCATTCAAATTTATATTTTTGTCCACATAGCATTTAGACATGCACCTGATAATACAGAGGAGGATCAAAAGATAATCAGAGAGTATCATTTTTATATGAGTGATGATAGATATTACTCATCTGAGTATGTCTAACATTGTTTTGAGAACTTTTTTGAGTTCTTGCAGGAGCATGATATAGCATTGATCCAACATCTAATTTGGTCAGATAATTGCACAGGTCAATTCAAGAATGCTCGTATGTTTTATTGGTTGAGTAGAATGCATGTAGAGAGGGGTCTACCTCATATTTGGAGTTTTTTTGAAGCTGGACATGGGAAAGGGGAGCATGATGGAGTAGGTGCATGCATAAAGAGAGCTCTAGTTAAGGAGAAATTGAAGATTTCAGGAGCAAAATTCAGTGATGCAAGTTCTATAGTTGATTGGTGTAGTTCAACATTGCCATAGGGAGGGACACTTGATTCAACAGTGAGCAAATTCTTTTGGTTCGTTGAGGAGGGTACAGTGGGAGGCAGATTGGATTGTCATACAATCAAAGATTCTTCAAATATGCATTCATTTCGAAGCTCAGATGTAGGCACATGGACCATTTGGACACGAGAGTTGGCTTGTTTTTGTCAGAGTTGTATTCAGTGTGAGTGGGATCAATACGAGTCAAGTGAGTGGGTGGATACATGGGTACCACAGTATCTAACTCCTTTATCTCAAGCAATATCCATGACAAATGACACAATGGAAAGTTCAGTTGATTACGACCTACTTTCAGATCTACTACAACTAGGACATACTTTTGCAGTTGTTGCACCATAGGGGAATGAAGAGAGATCAGACTATTGGTTGGCTCGATGTGTGTGGGTAAAGCATAAGCTAACACAACCGATGGAAGATGATGATGGTTTCGTGTATCCTACAGGTTCAGTTGTGGGTGTAGGAACTTGGTTGTGAACATACATGATTAGAAAGAAGGGCATACCTGCATTTGAAGACTATGAGAAACAAAAAACCATTCTCATGTATTCAGACCTTGTTATAGCAAAAATGTTAAGTTGTTGGTAGCTTATCATGCCGCATCAAAGACAAAAAACTATGGACACTTAGTAATGTTGATCATGAAGCAACATTGGATAATTTTACAAAGAGATGACCTTCAGTAATAATTCTTGAATAGCATTTTCATGAATGGAAGGTAGAATGCTTATGTTCATTGGCGATTAAGTTCATTAGTGTTCTTATTTATCAATCGATACTCTTTATATACTATTGCAATGTAGATGTCTTTAATAGTGATATTTTATGCACTTTTGTGATATTTTCTTTTGGCAAGATTGATCATATGGACCTACTCCAAAATAGCCAACTTGATCCTTTCAAGAGGTATGGCCTTTATAGTTTTCATCACCAACTCATCATCAGTTAAGTTGTTTAGATTAATATAGATTTGTTAGTCTAAGCATCTTTTCTATTGCGACAATATAGATTTCTCATTTTCCCACTTTTGCGATATTCCTGGCATGATTGATCATGGACTTGCTGTAGCAATAGCCAGCTCTGATCCTTTCAAAGAGGTATGTGTCTTTTATAGTTTGCATCACCAACTAATCATCATTCAAGTTGTTTAGATTAATATAGATATGTTAGTCTAAGCATCTTTTCTATTGTGACAATATAGATTTATCATTTTCCCACTTTTGCGATATTCCTGGCACAATTGATCATGGACCTACTACAACAATAGCCAACTCTGATCCTTTCAAAGAGGTATGCGTCTTTTATAGTTTGCATCACCAACTCATCATCATTTAGGTTGTTTAGATTAATATAGATATGTTACTCTAAGCGACATTATAGATTTCTCATTTTCCCACTTTTGCGATATTCCTGGCACGATTGATCATGGACCAGCTGCAATAATAGCCAGCTCTGATCCTTTCAGAGAGGTATGCAAAAAATTACAACAATATAGATTGGTTATTCTAAGCATCTTTTATAGTTTGCATCACCAATTCATCATCATTCAAGATGTTTAGATTAATATAGATTTGTTAGTCTAAGCATCTTTTCTATTGTGACAATATAGATTTCTCATTTTCCCACTTTTGCGATATTCCTGGCACGATTGATCATGAACCTACTGCAACAATAGCCAGATTTGATCCTTTCAGAGAGGTATGCAATAGATTACAACAATATAGATTGGTTATTCTAGGCATCTTTTATAGTTTGCATTACCATCTCATCATATTTTGTGTCATTTAGAATAATATAGATTGGTTATTCTGAGCTACCTTGATGGTTTGTATAGGTGCTTGTCAGTCCAGAACGTGAACATACTACTATTGTTGAAGACTGTGCCCTGAATGCCTCTAATAGGACAATTTTGTAAAATTTGAATTCTCAAATTGGAAACAATGTAAAACGGTCATAATTGTGTATGGGCATAATCTATACCCAGTGATGTTTTTTGAAATATGGGTCAAATGTTTGGCATTGTATAAAGGGTATGTTTAAAAAAGGGGTCTGTATTTTGGAAACTCATAGGTTTTGTAAAGGGGTCTTTTTTTGTACTTAATCGAGCTACAACCGAAGGTTTTCTTCATGGTTCTTTCCTGTTCGGTATGCTCGTTTGAACCAGGTTTTGTAATATCTCCCATTTATATATAATAAATTATAGTGGCTTGCAACTTTTGCTCCTCAAATCCAACTTGGGTGTAACTTCATTTTTAGCAACTTTCATGAGGTTTTTAAGGAAATCAATGTTTCCAACCTTGCCACACCCTATAAATTCATCAAACACGTCTATTAGGACTTGCACAAACTTGAGCCAACTTTAAATCTTGTTGCCCCCACATTTCATTGACATTAGCAAGTTGTAACCACCATTTTTGGTGCAGGATCACCTACACCACAATATCATTGTGGATCATTTCAATGATTAAAGTGTTAATATTTTGAGTTTTTTTCTTTAATGAGATCTAATAGTCCTAATGGTCATGTATTAGGAGGAGTTTTTAGGTTTTAGGGTCAAAAAAACATGGAGATCCCAACTTGTCCTAGTTGTTGCTTTGTAGCCTTTGAAGGAGAAATTAGTAAATTTGTTTAGGGAAAAGCAAGAACAGTGTTTTAAACATGTAATGATTCTATTTCAAGCCATTAAGTGAGGTCTTAGTAAAGTTAGAAGTGGAAAAGTGCAACATTTCATTATGAGTCATATTAATGTGATTTTTTTTTGTATTTTGGCCTTCAACGGTCATTAAGGTTTGAAAATTCAGTTAATATTTGTGGTTAAAGGAATTGGGAGTTGGATTACAAGGCATAGAAATTTACTTAAGGCCTTCAAAGGCTTGAGACAGGTTTGGTTGAAGGAGTTTTTTTCTTTGAATCAATAAAGTTTCAATTGCTCAGTTCATATTTTATTGTTTTTCTTGTGTTTTCTACCTATGCACAAGCCATTAAAGCATTTTTGTATCAAAAATTTATGTAGAAATGTTATTACATGTCATGACTTTATTCTGAATTCTTAATAGAGGGTTTCTTTATTCATTTTGTGCCTCAAAACTCAGACTTTCTTTAGACGAGTTCCTGAACAGGGGAATAAGAGTTTTGCAATTTTAATGGCTTGAATCCCATCCCACCTACTATGTGCCAATGTGAATCAATGGGATGAGTTGGTAGGGATTAGGAAATGATATTTCAAAAGTGGAAGGTGTGGAGAACTGGGTTTTGAAATAAAATGAAGAGTTAAAGGTCTAAAAATGGTGGGTTTTTTTCACTTGAAAATAGAGTTTTTACCCTAGCGTTTGCAAAAATCTCTAAGATACTAGAAGTTTATTTATTTTGTAAGCATATTGGGGCATAAATAAAGGTGTCTAAGGTGGTGGTAGAGTTTGAAAGGTTGTGGAAGTGCTACATCCAATAAACCCTCAAGAATTACACTAAAAAGATGGGTTTTTTGATTTGATGGTTATAGGTCCATACAAATAGAATCCAATTGTAGAATCTTTGTTTTCTTGGCAATTTATTTGCTTCCCCAAGGTTTCAGGGGTCTTTGTGGTGTTTGAAGGTATGTTGCTTTGCATTTTTGGGCTAATTAAGTAGCCTGTTCAAGGGTGAATGTATAGGAAGTCAACGCTGGTCCAAAGGAGTCTATGTTGTTTCTCATATATGTTGTGTAACTTGGATATGGGTGTTTGAATTAGTCATGTGTTGGTCTAGTGTTTTGGAAAATTGTTGAGTAATTGGACAAAAACTAGTTTCTCACTATTACAAGGGTTTAAGGGGGTTAAAGAGGGAAATGTGTATTTAGTTGCTTGTCAAGTTTTAAGGGAGTTTTGGACTGTCCAAAGAGGTCAAAATAATCTTGTTAGATGCCTCAAATGGGTAGGTTGCAAAGAGTTTGTGATTGTGCCCTTGTGTCTGCATCAATTTTTCACCTAATTTCACTCGGTCCAATGTAGCTCGAAGTGATTCGGTGTATTTGGTTGCAAAAGAGAACCATCCCTAGCATAAATGTACCCATCTAGATGTTTTGGAACAGTCCATTTGGTCGTACGAGTTGCAGAATGAAAGTTGCACCACTTTGCAACTTTACACTACTTGCATCTGGCAACTTTTCCCTCCACTGAAAAGTCATCACCACAGGAAAATGCCTCCGAGATAGAAAAACCCAGAGAGGTTTTGTAGATGGTCCAAAAAATCCCATAGCCTCGACGAGAGTCTCAGAAGCATCATGGTCTCCTCGATAAATAGACCTTCAAAGATTGCTACCTTTTAGCACTTTGGACTCTTAAGGGAAATCATCGGTCCAATGTAGCTCAGAGTGATTCGACGTATTTGGGTGCAAGAGAGGACCATCTCTAGCATAAACATACCCATCCAGATGTGTTGGAATAGTTTGTTTGGTTGTACGAGTTGTGGAATGAAAGTTGCACCACTTTGCAACTTTACACTGCTTGCATCTGACAACTTTTCCCTCCACTCAAAAGTCATCACCACAGGAAAACGCCTCTGAGATAGTAAAAACTGAGAGAGGTTTTTGTAGATGGTCACAACATGATCCCATAGCCTCAGACGGAGAGTCTGTATATCACTCTGCCTCCTCGAGAAATAGACTTCAAAGATTGCTGCCTTTTAGCACTTTTGACTCTTAAGGGAAATCATTTCAATTCAATGTAGCTCAGAAAGTGATTTGGCGATTTGGGTGCAAGAGAGACTATACCTAGCGTGAATGTACCCATCTCTGGGATGATTTGGGAATGCTCGGTTTGGTCGCGATAAGTTAGGAATGAAAGTTGCACCCACTCGTACCCCTTTACATCGCTAGACCGCAACTTTTCCTCCACCTAAAAGTCATCACTTTCACGTGAAAACGCCCGAGATAGAAAAAAAACTGAGAGGTTTTTGTAGATGGTCGAAACACGATCCCATAGCCTCAGATAGAGAGTCTGTAAGCATCGCGGTCTCTAAAAAATAGACCTTCAAAGATTGCTTCCATTTAACACTTTGGACTCTTAAGGGAAATTGTCGGTCCAATGTAGCTCAGAGTGATTTGGCATATTTGGGTGCAAGGGAGGACCATCCCTAGCATAAATGTACCCATCCGAACGTGTTGGAAAGTCCGTTTGGTTGTACGAGTTGCGGAATGAAAGTTGCACCACTTTGCAACTTTACACTGTTTGCATATGGCAACTTTTCCCTCCACTAAAAAGTCATCACCACAGGAAAACGCCTCTGAGATAGCAAAAACTGAGAGAGGTTTTTGTAGATGGTCCCAACATGATCCCATAGCCTCAGACATAGAGTCTGTAAGCATCACGTTCTCTGAGAAATAGCCCTTCAAAGATTGCTTCCTTTTAGCACTTTGGACTCTTAAGGGAAACTAGTGGGCAACATAGTTAACTTCTTCACAAACTTGGTTTGAAGTAATTTCATTTTTTTTTGTGCATTTAAAATGGAGTTTTAAGCCTTCCACCCTAAAATTGGCCTCTAAATAACTTCAAACACCTTAACTACCTCATTCTTATTCATTTGTTTTGCAAACAAGCATTTTCATTCCAAGAGGCTGAGCTTTCATTTTTGCTTGTTGGATTGAATGTGGACCGTGACACAACTTTCTTTTTTCTAAAATTGTTCAGCATCATTGAACTAAGACCAATGTAACAATGATACAAAATAACTTTTAAGACTACAAGAAGACGTCAAAATGGCTAGTGTACTAAAACAATTCTTATGATTTTTGAAGAATGCTGATAACTCTACTCAGTTGGCTTATTTTTTCAATATCATACAAATTGAACCCTGGCATCAATTGACTTTGTATATCAAGCTACAACAATTCAAGTTTCAGCAATGAATATTTATCATGCATGTTTTAAATGACATTCAAGTTTATAGTGGTTTTTTTGTTTATATGATGCTATGTGATATTCTAATCATAATTCATGCTTCTAGGCTATATATATATATAGCCGAACAATGGAGAAAACATGTAAAAATTATATATATATATATATAAATTTTACATGTTTTCTCCATTGTTCGGCCCCTACACTACAAGTAAATGTATGCATAGTGTGTGGAATGAGGGGGTAGCAGGCCTGAGACCCCTTTAAAGTTTGTTTGAGTGCTTTCTTTTCATTTTTTGTGAGTTTTGTGCCAAGTTTCCTCAAATAAATGCGGTCTCATAGAATTCCATGACAAGCTAAAGCAATTGATAGCTGCTCCTAGTTATTAGTTATGTAATGTGAAGTAATTGCATAACTGCTTAGGTTGACTTTGTAAAAACTATATTGTTATTGAATTTTTTTCATCTATCAGCATCTAGTTGTTACTTATGCAATGTGAAGTAATGCTTTGAGTTTGAAAGATGTGCAATGCAATGTAATCAGCAATATGAATATAAACTACATAATATTTAACCATTCTTTTTATGCTATTGTACATTGATATTTAACCATTGCTCACATGATTAAATTTTCAAAGAGTTTAGTCATGCACATGAGGAGGAAATTAAATTTTGATTGTCAACTTCTATATATCAAATTATCCAATAATCAAGTGTATGTCCATATACAAAAATGGCATCAACGCCAACTCAAACAAAGTTTTACAATATGTGGCATATGCCATCTCGGTATCTATTCAAAATTTACATGCCAAAATGTCTATCTCATCCTAAACTACTGGTGGATCATCAAAATGGAGCCTCTTTGAAGCACTTGTTGGCTCAAGGTAGCTGCACAAGAAAAATTCAAACCACAATTGAGATTAGTTATACTATATAATTTAAAATTGAATAATTAACATAAAAATCAATACACATTGAATTATAATTGAACTCTAAAATTGAAATCTTGATTACTTGAAATATACGTCTCTTCGAAGGGTCAGGAGTCCTAGAATATACCCCTCTCAAAGAACTAACCAAACCAACTTTTGTAACGTCAATCTATATATGTGAACAAAAACATGAAATTGATCCAAGTTAGCATAGAATTGTCATAATAAGAACATATTTACCAAGCACAAAATAAAATAAACACATACCTCTTTAGGGTTGATCTTTTTATGTATCTCCTTTAGGTGTTTCGACACCTCCTCCTTGAGGTGTTTCAACACCTCCTCCTTCAGGTGTTCGAATACCTACTCCTTCAGGTGTTGTGGCACTTATCAACAATAATGTATAGCTCATAACCGCCTGTACATAAAAATGACAAGTACATATGAAACTACGAATCTATGTTAATGTATGCATAATCAATAAAAGATCTTATAAATCTTAATTCAATCAAATTTGAGTTCAATTACCTTTCCCTTATCTAACATTGTGCCTCCATAGTCTGGAGAGTCGCACCTCACTCACACTAGGTGTTTCCTATAAGCAGAGAATAAGATAAACATATAAGTTAATATATAATTTCCTTAATGACAAGGAAGTATACAGTAAAAAAATGTAAATGAGTGAGTGCAAAAATACATACTGTGTGCATCTCGAGGCCAAATGAAATGGTCCTAAGGGTGCTATCATTCACCCGTGTGAGCTCCTCCTTAGACATTAACTGTTAAATAGACCATGCAAATAAATATTAGTACTTGATACTATCTCTTATTAATATTCATTTTTAAAAAAATGCAAGTTATGAATTTACACCTTAAATGTTACCTGTCTAACTATTCCAATGTCCACCTCTCTAGTAGGAGAGGAATTTGTAGGGTGTTCTCCACTCCCCTGTGTGTGATCTTCTATAATCTCCACATCCTGGATGTCATAATCAAAAGTGTCTAATGGATGCTCAAGGGGCTGTACAATAGGGCCCAAGCATATCTACTGACATGTATTGCAAATATGTGGCACATAAATATGTGGACCCGAGGAGGATGATGCAGCAGCACTGGATCCATCGCCAAGATCACCAGAATGTGCCCGAGCTACTGAAGAAGCATGGGAAACCAAAAGACCACTCAAAGAGTGAATGGCATGGATAGTTTGTGTGGCTGCATCCTCTGTAATATTTGGATGTTGTACTGGAGGTGGTGGTGGAAGGGGAGGATGAGGAACATGTGGGCGCCTGACTACTCTAGCTGCCCCTGGCCTATCCTGGGGCATACCTCCACCAACGCCCTAGAAGGGTTTAATGTCAAAGTAATTGACATGATGCCCTAACAAAAACTCAGCATATAATTTTTTAATAAAGTAAAAAGGTACATCAAGATTATTGTTGGGTGGTTTATCAAAAACCATACACGAACGATTCCAAAAGTTATCTACTATGCCCCTATGCATGTACCATTTTATAGAAAGTTTTGGTTTGTTAATATTAACTGGAAAACCAGTGCTGGGGTTAATAAATAAAGAGGCTATTTGGGATTTTGTTAGTTGGAGATTTTTCACATCATCATAAGACAATCCACATGCATAATATTCCCTCATGGTTTCTCGCCACGAATGAAAGGAATTATGTTGGGTGGAGAGGGTTTCTACATTTGTAATTATTCATGTCAATGTGGTTGAAATACGGGATAATCAAGGGATTTTCTTATAAACATCACAAATCCCCCTCAATTGCTCCATTTTTTCATGAATTAAGTCTTCAATTGATGGCTATGGAGGTGGTGGAGCATTTGGCATTTCTGCATTTTGATTCTCAGTTGGTGGATTTTCATTCTCAACTGGTGGAATTTGTGCATTCTCATTCTTAGCAACCATAATGCCTAATTAAAGTTAAAAAAAAATTAATCTAATTAAAATTAGACAATATAAATGAAAATATTATAAATATACCCTAGTTTTTAAAAAAAATCCAAAAAAACCCTACTTTTTAACAAAAATCTATAAAATTCTCTAATTTTTAATACAAATACATAAGCAACACTATTTTAAAATCAAAATCCATAAAAAAACATTCATTTTTTTTTATCAAAATCCATTCTAAACTCAATTGTTTCATAAAAATTCAATCAAAAACCCTATTTTGAAAAAAAATCCACAAAAACCATTCATTTTATCAAAAATCCATTCTAAATTCAAATTTTTCATAAAAATTCAATCAAAACCATATTTTGAAAAAATCCATAAAAACATTCATTTTTTTATCAAAATCCATTCTAAACTCAATTTTTTCATAAAAATTCAATCAAAAACCCTATTTTTAAAAAAAATCCACAAAAAACTATTTGAAATTATCCAAATCTAATTCAAAATTGAATCAAAGCAAATAAAAATAAAAAATCTTACCTTTTCAAACCGGATATTGGCGAAATCAGATATCTGTTACGCGAAGAACCTCCTCACTATGCACCCACGAGTTGTTGACTGTCAAATGACTTTAAAATGACATATTTTGTATATATATGCTTTTTACAAATTGGATATCCGATTTGGATCGGATATCCAATTTGGAAAACTAGGATTGGTGTTTGCTTTGGTGGTGTGTACTGACACTCGAGCCTAAAAAAAGTCAACACGGTATTTTTGCATTTTTGGGTCAATGAAAGACGTGTTTTTTTCCTCATTGCCACTTTTTGGCCCACCATGATCCTACACATAACCCTATCTCACCTCTCTCTCCCTATCCCTCTAGATGTATCTATTTCTTCCTCCCCTCCCCCTCTCTCTCTACCTATGTCTCCCTACATCCCTCTCTCTCCCTCTCCATGTCTCTATCTGTAGAGAAGGAAGGGGGGATGGAGGGAGGGAGAGATAGAGATGAATAAAGATAAAGAGAGAGGGAGATAGAAATAAAGAGGTTCTGGGAGAGGGGGAGGTAGGTAGAGAGGGATAGTGAATGAGAGGGGAGGGCGAGGTTGGAAGAGAGAGGGGGAAGAAGGGAGGGGGGAGAGGTAGAGAGAGAAGGAGAGAAGAGAGGGAGAGTATAGAGAGATTTCTAGAGGGATAGGGAGAGAGGTGAGATAGAGATAAATAGAGAGATGGGAGGAAGGAGGGAGGGAGACGTAAAGAGAGGGAGAGGGGAGAGGGAGATATATAGATAGATATCTAGGGGGATAGGGAGACAAAGACAAAGGTGAGATATATAGAAGTAGAGAGGGAAGGGGAGAGAGTGAGGGAGAGCTAGGTAGAGAGATATATAAAGAGATATTTAAGGAGATGCTTGATTATTCTTTTGAATAATTAAATAACTACCCTTAAAAAATTGCAAGATGATAGGAGCCTATTGATTACTAAAATTTATTGTCTAAAAAATTATAAGATCTTCTAAAACCTAGAATTTTTATTATAACTCCCAATGATTTGAAACATTCTCAAATATCTTGAAACTTTATACATGAAATATAACTTAAAGAAAATAAATATCCACATGTAAATTTTATTTATACTTGTGCTTAAATGTTTATTTCATGTATATAATCTGAAGTGGAGAGAGATGGGAAGAGAAAGAGATATATATTTTTCTTCTTGGAAACACGAGTGCATCATAATGTGCTCACATTTTATAACACACTCATGTTATAACATGAGCATGTTATAATGTACTTGCTCTATTATTTTCTTTCCAACCCTTAGGGTTAGATTTTCCTTGGGAATCTAACCCAAAGGTTTGGACATACATGTCAATGCCCATAGATGTGTTTCTGGTAAATTCTAAAAAATGACATTGTCGAGCATGCTCTCCATTAGATAGTAATTTTGAGCTCTCTCATAGCTTTCTAACCATGTGATTTTCTCTACATTTCAATTATGTTAAGGTTTTGATCTTTAATTTCTTGGGCTAATGTCTTTATTTTTTTTCAAAAACCTATATATGGTATTTTTGGCTTCATTTTTTACCCAATCCTCAAAATTTAAAATAAATTACACTTTTACAAACTAGACTATTTCCATAAACAATAATTTTATTTTATTTTCAATTATTTTTCAAAAACATTAGGGGGACACATGCTCAATTTTTTCATTTTTTCAAAATGTTGTCCACTTTGAAAATTAGTTAAAAAAAATATATTCATTAAAAATAGCAGAAAAATTGGGCATAAATTACATGGTGTTAGCTAATTTCTCACTAAAGTGATTTTTGAAATACTAAAAAAAGTTAAAATTTTAGGGGCAATTGTGGAAAGAAAGGAATAACATGGTTTCTAGGGATCAATCAAGAAACATGAAGACCTCTTTTAGGTCATCAAAAATAACATTCATGATAGCATCAATTCCCTGACTTTTGAAACCTCTAAGAGAATTCCTAATTATATGTTCAACAAAGGGTGAAACAGAATTGGGGAATATCCCATAGCCTAACCAATCTCACTTGGGCTAATATTTCTACTAGATAGATGACCAAATGGGTCCCTTCTAGCAGAGCATGGGCTAAGCTCAACTTTGACAACTATTCCAAGGGAAACCATGGGAAATTAGTTATGGGAGGCATAAGAAGAGATGATTAAGGGAACCTTATTGAAGGATATGCTTGGTCCAATAGAATCAACTCCAATAATGTTGTCAAGGCTATGGTGGCCTGGTGGGGGATTAAGAGGCTTTTGTGCTTGGGGTTCCTTGAGGTGGAGATTGAAGGCGACTCCTAATTAATTGTGAGTCTTCTTCAGAATGACAAGATCCCTTCATGCAAGATATGAATAATCATTGAGAAATACATAATGAACATCTATGGCTTTTGTCAGGTCAAATTTGCCACATCTTTAGGGTCGAAGGTAATGGTGCAAAGGACTTGGTTTGCAATTTGGGCCCAAAAAGCAAAGAGTGGAATTATTGGAATTTAAATTCAAATATCTTGGGATCCCTTTAGCATATACTAGCCTAGGATAGCCTTCACTACTACTCCTATTCCTTGGTATGATCACTTTCTCTAAGGCCTAGGGTGGGGGTATGGTGGATGTATATTTTAATATTAAATTGTAAATATGGACCATTAAGCATTAGGTCTTAGATCTGATGATAGATATTTTGTTGGCTTATCTTTCCCTAGAAGGAAACACTATTTCATAAGGGCATTATATTATGGATATGCATTGTGATGTCTTCAAAGAGTGATGGTTGTGTTTCCTTTGGATCTCTAATTGGTGATACTCTTATAAGAAGCTTTCTCAACAAGTTTATTGTAATATTTGTGATTTTTGAATAATATATTAGGTAACTAAATTGTAGTGTGGGGTTTTCTCTCTCGAAATGGTTTTCCCCATGTAAATCACTATGTTGTAGTATGCATGATATTTGTGTTTATTTTGTTTAAGTTTCTATTACATTTGTAAATATCTGTAAAGTTTTACATTACCCTCCTCTCAAGATTAGTGTAGGAAGTTGTTTTGATATGTTAGCTTCCTTACAATGAGCACCATTAGGTAATTAGGAAGCTTGACCATCAATAGTAGACACAAAACACCTCTTTATTACTTGTTCCAATGGTGAATTTAAAGAATTTGTAGATCTCTTCACTACAAGAATAGAACTAGTACACTAAAGTATGCATGCATATAGTTGAAACAAACTACCAATTCAAACACCCTTTGTAAGAACCACATCTCCTCTTACCATCTTGCACCCTCAATTTGAGAAAGCAATTGGGTAAGTGCAAAAGGATGGGGGGCCAAAAAGGGGTCTTAAGTGGCCTCTTTTTTTTCAAATCAGGAAATACTAACCTTGGATGTGAAATTGAGGATAGTTACACTCAAAAGATTTAGATGCAACAAAAATAAGGATCATAGTGCTTCGAGTGTACTTTCTAAACTCCTTTTTTTTTTAAATGGTAGAGATTAAGTGGTTCAAAAGAGGGAGCCACATAAATTGGTGTTGATTTTTTCAAAAAAGCATAACATAGCAACTTTTGTGGCTCTCTCGAAAGGTCTTTTTTTTTGGTATTCTTAAAATTGCTTTGGTGACAAATTGGCTAACAAAATGTAGTTTATGCCTGATTTTTTGATAATTTTTTAATGAATATTTAGTTTTTAACTAATTTTCAAAGTGGATGTACAAATTGAAAAATAAATTTTTAGCCTTGCTACCCCTATAAATTTTGAAAACTAATTGAATATCATTTTTTTTAATATGTGTAGAATGGAGTCTAGTTTCTAAAAATGTAATCTATTTGAAATTTTAATGAATGGTTAATTTATAATGAAAACATACCAAACAATGGTTTTTACACAAAATGGACACACAAACAAAATAAATTAAAGATGAAAGGCTTAACATTTTCAAAATGTGAAAAAATTACATCGTTAAATAGCTAAGAGAGAGCCTAACAATACCCACATGTTCAATTTGTTTGACCTTGAAACACATGCAAACTTGATAGTTAGCATGAATGCAATTATGTGAAATATTGTAGAATATAAAAAAACATGCTTTTGGACATTGGGAAGACACCCCAAGCCTTTGGGTTGGTAATCCAAAGCACATACCAACCCTAAGGCTTGGAGATTCCCAAAGCAAGGAATAATGTGAGTGTGTTATAACACAATCATGTTATATCATGGTTTTGACATATTTTTTCCGTTTGTGCTCAAGAGTTGCCTAAGCAAGACATAACGCAAGCACGTTATAACATGCTTGTGTTATGTCTTGCTTTGTGTTAAATGCTAGTCTATTAAATGTATGCATATATTTGTATGTATGTGTGTATGTATGTATTCTTGTATGACATGTATGTATGTATGCATGCTGTATTCTTGTATGACATGTATGTATGTATGCATGCTTGCATGTATGTATGTATGCATGTATGTATGTCTACATGTATGTATGCATGTATGTATGTATGCATGCATGCATGTATGTATGTATGTATGTATGCATGCATGCATGTATGTATGTATGTATCTGTAGAACCCCAATCCTAATACCTGCAAAACACAATAAACAAACACATTAGAAGATCAAATGCAAGTAAGAATTAAGATTCTCATAAAATCCATTAGCAATGCTCAAAATAGGAATAAAAACAAGAACACAATGAAAAAACAAGGAAATAGACAAAATCCTATTAGAAACATGCAAAATCTTGATCTTATGGGGGAGTTGGTGCCAATTTGATGTGGAAATTGGCCCTTTCCCAACTCCTATGCAAACTTTTGATGATTTGGTGATGATTGATCCACTTGGTGATTGCTTCAAATGAACTCCATGGAGAAAACCTGTAATAACTTAGCTATGCCTTGATGAAATTAATGAAATGCTAATGCTTGGTGATGAAAATGAGTATAGGAAACTTGCTCAAATTGTGGATGATAAAATGAAAAGAGAAACCTCTTATTTATAGGAAGAAAATATGGAGAAATGCCCAAAATGAAGCAATGTGGTACTAACATTCAACTAATGGCAAGATGCCAGTTGTCAAGAGATGAATGGATGAAGGATGTGCACATTTTGAAGAATGTGCAAAGAGGTGGGAGATTCAAATTCAAAAGATGGCTCAAAGGATGAGGTGAAAGGTAAAGTTAATATTACATGGCTCAAGAAAATGACATGAAGAGATTTTAAGTGTTTTGTTGGATGTACAAACCCTTTTGGAGGGATTTTTCAAATTTGGGGAATATTCCAACCACTAATGCCTTTTTGAAAGAAAATAGATGATTTTCATGAGTAAGTGGCAAAAGCTGGAGGATTTGATGGATTAGGATTAAATTAATTAGGATTTGATTAATTTAATGAGGGATTAGATGATGTGACTATTTGATTTAGATTTACGGGTTGATTTAAATCAAAAGATGAGAAGAATGTGATTTAGAGATTAATTAAATAAAGATTTTTGATTTATTTAATTAAAGGGAATGATGCTAGATTAAATCAAACAAAGTTTTAATTTATTTAATTTAATAAGATGACTTTAGAGATTTAATCAAATAAAATAAATTATTTAATTAAATAGGGACTTAGGATTAATTATACCAGATTGATTGATTTAATTAACGAAAGAGGGAGAGACTTAATCAAATAAATGGTTTATTTAACTAAGAGAGGAAAATTGATGAATTTAATTAAATAAGGGTATTCCATTAAATGGTTAGACTGAGGGATGATTCAGGATGAACTAGTGTTAGTAAAATCAAGATCAGGTGTGGTTGGTATATTTTCCATGTCTACATTTTGTCCCTCTTTGAAGCAACGTACTTGTTGTGTTGGTTCAAAGAATAACCTTTCCATGGTCAAATGTCAAAAAATCTTTGATTTTTTTGGATGCCCCACAACTGCCCTAGCGAAAAGAATTATGCCAGTATATTGCCCCCTCGGGAGATCAAGCGAAGAGGTTCTATTTGAGCGTCGATCTCTAGACAAAGAGGTTCAAGATCAGTTCAACTTGAATATTTGATGTAGACATATTCGATGAATTTGATATATTACACACACTTGACCCTGATTTGTACCATGATAGTTGCATTATTTTGATGATATGTGAGATGATATGTGATGATATGAGATGATATGATGATTCATGGATGATATGGATGCACATGACATGATATGATGATGCTTTTATGAGTATGCACTGGATGATAAATGTGTGGTTTATGAGATGCTTAGAATAACCAATCTATATTATGGAATGATGAGATGCAATGCATGTGAGATGATCAATGCTTCCTATCTAATATTATATGCACTATGTTGATGGTTTTTGGATGTAGGATGGATGCATTTAGTGATGATTTGTGATTAACCATCATGGTACCATGTTAGTGCGGAAAGCAAGAGAAAGAAGAAAGCAAGCGATTCCAACAAGACATGAGATGATAATAATGATGATGATGATGACGATTTTCCTACCGAGGAGTTGGGATTTTAAAAGGGCCAATTACCTTATGTTTGATAACATACATAGATACGATGCATGAAAGTATATACAACTAGGATGGTGTTGTATCTAGTGAGATGGACTTTGACTCGATAAACAGATAGAAGTATTCTTGTTCACACCTGACATACAAAAACTTTGTGAGGATGCACCTAACAAAAGATAATGATCATTGCCCCATTCCTTTCTCTTTAAATCCTTTTGTTTGGACATCATTGAGAGGTCATCAGAATGAGTGCAAATAAGATAAGTCAAAAGACAAAGATAAAGTACACAAACAAGTAAATGTTCTTCATACTGCTAGCTAAAGGGATAAGTTTTGATTAGGATAAGAATCCAAAGTGATATCGAAAATGATGTCCATTGTCAAAATGATATATCCTAGGACATGCATTGTAGAGGATGATGATGGGTTGATAAGTTGTTTGATAGGATTTTGATATAAGGTTGACTGACATGTTTGAAAGTGATCAGGATTTTGATTTTACATTTAAAAGTTTGAAGTTTGCTTTTGATTTTACGTTTTGAAGCTTGCTTTTGCTGATTATTGTGGTTGTTTCTGTTTGTTTTTCCAAAGGATGAAGGTGATGATTGATTTATTATGGGTGATTGATTATTGCGGGTGAAAGCGAAATGAGACAGATGAATGTTTTCAAATATTTGGATGTGTTTTTTTTGAAATGTTTTGAGGCTATTTTTGGTTTTTTGAGATTTTACAAATGTTTTGATTTTTAAAATTTCAATTTTTTTTGGGGTTTTTATGATATTTTATGAATGTTTTTGGATTTTGTGTCTCAGGGGCTAATAAAAAATTAGCCTTGCCTATGTTTAAGCTCAAAGACGGCATAGTTCAGATGACCATGTTTTTGACATTTTGTATTTTCATGAATGTTTTTGGATTTTGATATATTTTGAATGTTTTCATATTTTTTTGGTTTTTTGAATGTTTTTGGATTTTTCGCATAATTTTGATGATTTAGATATGGATATGTGTGATGATATCAGTGCTCTATTTTTGGGATTTTTTCTAAAAACCAAGCTAACGTTAATTGATCAGATTGATGGATTGATGACAATAACATTGTTGAGGATACACAACAATGCAAGGATAGTGTTAAGCAACATAAGGATTAGTATGGATATCCCAAGATGATGAGGGGTTGATTGGATTTGATTTTATCAAGATTGATGAAGCTTGGTTTGGAACAAAAGTTGGTTTTGGATGATTTGATGTGAAAATGAAGTGTTAATTAGATGCAAATAATATTGATTGTTTGGATTAATGTTCGATGAAAGATAAAGCTTGATAAGGAACATCTTCTCGTCAAAATATGCCATGGGCTAGTGATTTGGAATTTTTTCTCACAAATTCTTTGACCAATCTGATTTTCCAATGTTGCGATCACCACATAAGCTGGAGGATATAGATCAAGATTTATTCTTGAAGCAAGATGTAAATACCTGCCCCAGTGTCTAGCAATGTATGGAATGCCATGGATAGATGCCTAGATGGGTGTGTAGTTGGATGGATATGGTAAGCATGCAAAGAATTTCAAGGATTATCTTGTGATAAGATAAGGTGTTTGAACAGAGGATGCTCATTTGGATAATGCTTCATGGTTTAGATAATGCTGGGTAGGATAGGATAAAAAAATGACCCATGTCAAGATGTTTACCATAAGCAAGCACAAAGTGTGCACCAAATTTTTTCAAGATCAAGATAACCTGGACTATGTATGCAAATGGATGAAAATGGATTGGATAAACAGTTCATGGATGAATGGATTTATTATGGATAAGATGGATGGAATGTTGGATTTATTACGTATGGGATGAGATGCTTTCACCTGAAGTGGCACACGTAGATGCTTGATTCTACACATGATGCCTATTTACAAAGTTTTCACATGGTACTTGTCCAAAAGCACCACCGTAGTGGTTTTCACTAGAGGATGATTTTTTTCTTTACTATTTTCAATCCTTTTTCTGATTTTTTTTGGATTTGCATGGTTTTTGAGATTTTTATTTTTCTGAAATATTTTAAGCTCATGTTGAATCATCTTGTGGTGTTTATGTAGATTCCCCTATCATAATGTGCCATTGATATGCTGCTTGAAGAAGTTGTTTTTCCCAAATATGTGCACTTGAATACAACTTTTGAGATTTCTAATTTTCTTTGTTGATACTAGATTTAACTTTGTCTTTGTGTGCACATCTCAATAGAATTCCTTCTGAATCCTTATGATAAAGGGTCATTGCCAATACATGGATAATGTGATAATTGGATATCATGCATGGAGGCATGGATGGAGTTGTGTGTTTAGGAATAAAAGATGAATTAGTTGACAGTTTGAAACCTTTGACTCCCCAAACTTGGGAAGATGAACAACGATGGGTGGATATGAAAGCGTGCATAAAATTAGGACCAACTGCTTGATATACTTTGTACATCACTTGAGAAGTATTCTTTTGCCTTTGTGGACATCTTTGATGGATGCTTTTCTCTTTTTTTAATTTTTCCCCATAGTTTCTTTGACTAATGGAGTTTGATAGGGATAATCTTTCTTTGGTATCCACTTGTATTTGATTTGTCCACTGTGCTACTTGGCTTCTTTTTCTTTGATAATGTTCTTTGTGCCTTGATTCAAATCTTTCTTCTAATGTTGGTCCCAATTCATGGATGGGGTGATGGGTGGATGAAGATTTGTGATGTGGCTGGTTGTAGTATTGGCATCGGTTTCATCATAAGGATTCTTTGTACTCCCTAGGTTGATGTTTGCTTGAGACATAGTTGCCATCAGTATGGTGGTAGTAGCACCTTTGTTCCTTGATTCTGCCTATTTTGAGATGTCTTGTTCAATAAGAACACTTTGATAAATGACCACATCAAATGACATTATTTCAATTTGTTGCTCTGCTAACTCTGGAATGTCCTATTCTATTTGACTTGTTTCCTTGAGTGGATAATGTTGGATATCTCCATACATGATGTCCTTAATTTGAATTTGGGATATATCTGATCCTAATGTTGACAACTTAGTTTGACTATAGGAATTAATAACCTGCTCTTTTTGTGTGATAATGTCGGGAGTAAAAGAATCCTATTCTAAATGAAGATCATCTATATGTCCATCCAAAGAAAGAATCTCATGGGTAGATGGAGGAGTATGTGCTATGTGGATATGATCATCTTGTATAGCTAGGAGAGTGTACATTAGATCATTGTAGTATCTTGGAGATACAAATTCTTGATCTTGAATGATTTGGGAATTCTTTTGACATGCTTTGGATCAAGTTCTTGACATGGGTCAGTTTCAAAGGATGGATTACTTGTAAAGGGTTCTTGGATGTCGTCATTAGACATGGGAAGTGGCTCAATATCCTCTTGATCTTTGGGTGGATTTAGGTCAAATGTTGAGCTAAGGATCCCTTGAGTATCTGTAACCATGAGCTCAAAGGGTGTCAGCATGTCTTGGAAAGGACCATTGCTAGACCTTGGTGAAAGATGTTGATCATGCTTTGGAATAAATTCTTGAGATATGTTCTCTAACTCATTAGGTGATGTAGATACATTTTAACCATGATCATTGGTCGATGGGTTGTGGATTATGTCAATAGGATCAAATAATTCTAACACTACTTGAAATAGATCACTATAAAGTGGCTCTTGATGTATGGTGAGTTGGTCATCAGATAAGGTGGAAATGTATTCATTGATGGATAGATCTTGATCATTGTTTTCAACAATTGTGGTGGAGAGATTGTCAATGTATCCAACCATAGGTTCAAGTGATGTTGACATTTCTATAATTAGATCATTGTTGGGTATTGTTGGTGGATTTTGATCATGATTGAAAAGTGACTCTTGATATATGTTGATTTGATCTTCAGATGAGGTAGAAACATCTTCAAGGTGCTTATCGATGGATAGATCTTGATCATTATTTTTGACAATTGTGGTGGGGAGATTGTCAATGCTATCACTAGTGGTCAAATCTTCATCATTGTCCCCCATTGTTATAATTTTTTGGTCAATCAGATCTTGGATGAGATTTTTGAGCTGAATACAATTTGATGTTGTGTGTCCCTTTACTTTGTGAAAGTCACAAAGATGCTTCTCGTTATACCTTGGTGGTTTAACTAGGGGATCTTGATAATTCTTATAAATAGGGAGTTTGATGAGATTTTCTTGTACCAATTGTTGCATGATTGATTCAATTGGTCTCCCAAGTGGTGTGTATTCTCATTTGTTACCTTGTGAGACTTGTACTTTAAATTGACCTTTTGGTGATTAATTTTGGAGATGTGGTGAGTGATATTTGGGATGTGGTAATTGGGTTTGTTGTTGATGTTATTGATCTTGAAATCCAACCTCTTGACATTAGAGATATTGTTCCATATAATGCTTTGATGACATGGTTCAACCAATGATAGAGTGTATTGATTTTGGAGTGAGGATTTTTCTTGGCTTAATAATTCAATTAGTTTGGAAAGTGAAGCAATTTGATCTTGATTTTAATCTTGACACCCTTGATATAGTCGATTTGTCTTTTGTTCAAGCGGATTTGGAATGTACACATGTGGTGTTTGTATGGGATCATGGAAAAATTGATTTTGGACAATGTTCTAATTTGGGATGATATTTAGATTTGGCATTATGGGTTGAACTTGAACATTGTTGTGGTTGGGAATCACATTTCCTTGATTTAGGTAACTTTGATTTTGCATGGTGTTACCTTGACTTGGGTCAATACATAGAGTCGTTAACATTTTTTTTGGACTTTGAACAACATTTGTATGATTTGAAAACATATCTATCCCAAATTTTATCAAGTGTGGATTTGAAATGTTCATGATTGGAAAACTTAGATACTTGGCATGTATGGATTTGGTGGGATGATGTTATTTTGTGGAAGACTTATGCATTGAGTGTTTGGTTGATAGATTTGTAGGTTTGGACTTGGATTTAAATCTACCATTGGGAAAGATGTTCCAAACTCTTGACTATGCATACTCACATTTGTTGTACTATCAAGGTTTATAGGAGATAGTGATCCCATGTATGGATTGTATAAATGTGGGTTTTGATAATCAATCAACATTGTAAGGCTTTGATAGTTTGGTTGGTTTAGACTGCTCATGATGTATGGATCAAGTTTATATTCCATGTTCCTCCTGTGTTTTGACCTTGTTGACCTCTAAGGGATTTAGGACCAATGATGAGATGAAGGATGAAAGGGGTGAATGATATGGGTGTTGAACTTTTAAGACCCTTGGAGGAGATACTAGAAATTTGGAATTTTTGATTTTTGCTTTTGGATTCGATTTGGATTTTGATTTGGATTTGATTTGGATTTGGATTTGATTTGGATTTGATAATGAACTCATAAACTCCAATAGGTTAGATGTTGTCTTGGAATAAACTTGTCCACAAGATGATAATTTAACTAGGTTTATGAGGAAGGATTCATCCACACACACTTAGCCAAACAAGGAGATTTTGATGTTGATTTGAAAGATTTTACCAAAAGTCTAATATGAATGATTTTTCCAATGGTTCAAAAGTTGTTTGTGAGATGGGATTTGATTGATGTTTGAGATGGATGAAATGATTGGTTGTTTTGATCCTAAATGAACCTAAGAGAGACTTGTTTACAAGACCAAGGTTTTGAAGAACATGCTTTTCCCAAAAAATAGTTCAAACCAAAAGACCAATGTTTGCATGAAAAACCATATGGCAAAAGATACACAAGCACATGTGTGGGGTTCAATTGATTTCATCTTGATTAATGAGTTGCTTGTACCACAAACACTTTCTCGATTAAATTTTCAAACTAGATGTCTAATGTCCTAATTCTCTTTCATCCCACAAAGTCAATTATGTTGAAATCAAGAAAATCAAGAAAAAAGTTACCTAATGTTGACTTTAGTAAGCAAATTGAGATATAAACTCAAGTGTTTAGAAACCTCTAAGGATAGAATCCCAAGGGAAAGCAATAACACATGAATTTTGTCAATGGCATTTGCTTCCTAAAGGGTTTGACGTTTGATGATAATGTTGAATGTTTGCTTCCCAATGTTTACAAACAAGCAAAATGTTTTGATTCCAAGAACATGTACAACCCTATGGATATGAAAGATTGTATTTGTTGAATCCCCACTTGGACAAGTCTAGCTACCCTTATTTTTAGCAAATGGTTAGATGCTTGACCCCACTGGCTCCCCTCCATGACACTCACTTATATGGGGTAGCCAAGCATTAGCACCCATGAAACTCCCATGGAATACTTTCCATTTCTACTAAAAACCATAAAAGTGTGGGGCAACTTTAGAATGATCGTTCTTGCACCAACAAATAGATCAAGGATTTTGGCCTTTTCTAAACAAGGGTTTTAATTTGGACTTTCCATTTGTAGGGATTGATCCATGCAGTGAGAGACCATTGCTTCCCTTCTCGTCAAAACCAACCACGTGATACTAGCCTTTGTTCCATTATCCACACTTATATACCGGCTAGAAATACACTTGGATTTAGTGTGTTACCGGTTGGGTCGTTCCCTTGGGTGATTAATTTTTCCCACAAGGCAGGCCCTCTAAGATAAACAAAAGTGAGCAAAATAATACTCGTAACTGGATCAATCTTTGTTGCAACAAAAAGAGAGAGAATGCACACAATATGCTCCACTCACACTCACAAGTTTTGTTCAATTTTAATCCAAAATGAAATGTGGAGGCAATTACTTTACCCAACTTAAGATCACCAAAAGGCCTTTTGATTCTCAAGATCACTGTGAGGCATGCGAGAAGCGCATACATCCTTTCGAAGGTGTTACTTTGAGTAAGCAATTACAAGACAAAGAAACACTTGTTCATTTTAAACCCACAAAGCAATAATGACTTCTTTTTAAGCACCAAAGGAAATGTGGAGATTGCCTTGTTCAATTGTTAATCCTCAAACCAAATCTAGTGAGTTTGTCCTAAAGTTCTTTTTAAGCCCTTTGTAGTTAAAAATTGAAATGTTCTTTTTAGAGATCAAGAGAAATTTAGTAGGTCCTAAGCACATGAAAGATAACAAATTTGTAAGAGAAATTGTAAATTCTCTAAGAGTGTTTAGCAAACACTAAAGTGTTCAAAAACACTTGGTATCATGAGAGAATGATGTCATTATTCCTCTTTCAATCTTGTCTCTCTCACTCTCACTTTCATTAGACCAACTTACAAAAAACCAATTAGAACTGCAAAACATAGGTTAGAAAATAAAGTAGTAACCCAGATGATCAGAATTAAAAGATCACATGTCATAAAAAAATAGAGATTTCACTTTTTACTTTCCAATGGTGAAGTCTACACAAGCAGTGTAGTTTAAGGAATCCAATGGTGCTATATAGTGCCACTTGTCAGTCAATGTCATTCTGTAGCAAAGGTCGAGAGTGTGATTGCATCGCTCTTTTGCACAATGGTGCAGTTTGGAATTTAAAAATTCTAGCGCATGAAAATGGAATCAACGGTGCAGTTTAGAAATTTGAATCTTGGGCAGGAAAGACAGAGTGTCATTGTTTGGAGTTTGAAGTAGTGCTATATGGTGATGTTGGATCTACTTGTCAATGGTTCTGTATTGCGACGCTGGTATGCTAGCGGTGCATTTCCCCGTAGACACACAAAATTAAAAAAAAAAAGCATAATTTTTTTGATAAAAACGTGAGATTAGCCCTTCTTCTATCGCCAAATGTAGAACCCCAATCCTAATACCTGCAAAACACATTAAAAAAACACATTAGAAGATCAAATGCAAGTAAGAATTAAGATTCCCATAAAATCCATTAGCAATGCTCAAAATAGGAATAAAAATAAGAACTCAATGAAAAAGCAAGGAAATAGATCAAATCCTATTAGAAACATGCAAACTCTTGATCTTATGGGGGAGTTGGTGCCAATTTGATGCAGAAATTGGCTTTTTCCCAACTCCTATGCATTCTATTTACACATTGTATATAATTGTTCAATTGTATATATTATACATTTTATACATACAAGGAGATAGATTTTTGTTTATTGATTCAAATATTTGCTAGAATTGGAAAATAGTTAAAATTACCTATCCTTAATTTATTATGTACATATTATCTAAACTATTTAAGGAATGTTTTAATTTTTCACCTAACCATGTGATAAATTATATATATGAAATTTGATTCTAGATAAGAATTTATATAGTGCATGTATTACTTGAAAATTAGATAATTTATATCTATATATACATGAGTGCATATAATAATCAAAACAAACATAACATGATCATAATTGACTGCATATATAATCATCATGTAT
Organism: Sequoia sempervirens; assembly: GCA_007258455.2. Lineage (NCBI taxonomy): Eukaryota > Viridiplantae > Streptophyta > Pinopsida > Cupressales > Cupressaceae > Sequoia > Sequoia sempervirens. The sequence goes on along the minus strand of VDFB02080815.1, from coordinate 2,267 downwards.
TAAAGTCAACTAATATAAATAAACAAAAATATGATAATAACATATTCAAAATAAAACTAGAGATAGATAGTCCATAAAATTTATTGGTCAAGATGTATATGTCAAGTCCAACACATATATTTAAATAAAACTATAGAGATCTATAGTCCATAAAATTTAAAACCATCTAACTATCAGGTTGACCAGTCATATCAAGTCTCCTCTTTGTTCCATGTCAACTAGATGTACTCGCATCATGTTGGAAAAGAGTATAAGAAACTTGAAATTAGATTTAAAGTTATTTAAATTTTTTGATATAATTAAACATATTTAAACTTGAAAATATAAAATTTTAGATAAAAATAAATTTAATTAAATATATCTAGTAAATATGTAATAAAAAATATTTTTAGTATGCATAAATTACCATATGATCATGTGAATCTACTGGCACATTTTGTTCAACGGGGAGCATAACTATCAATTGAGAATATCCAAATGCCTGATCTACTATTTCCCACATATTCATATAAAGAAAACAATATGTTAAAACCTCAAACATATAAGGTCCATAAATATTGCATAGGAGATTTAGTAAAGTTTCCATAAATATTGCATAGGAGATTTAGTAAAGTTTACAACCTCGAATGATATGACATCATGATCATGCACTTGAGATTGCCCATGCATAAATGCCGATGACGTCTCAAGTGTGCCCGCCATGGGTATCCCATGAAATCCCTGAATGTATAGATGTACAACAGTTTGTATAGATCATTCACACATGTGTATGTAAATGAACAAATTAAATTAGATCTATGATGTTTATTTAATTTAAACTTAACAAAGTTTTGAAATCACGCACCTGAGCTGATGATGTCTTAGGAGCGCTCACCACAACTTGTGGTTGGTCAGTACTAGGTATCATATGACCTCCCTGCATCTAGATATAATATTATATTATATCAATTCACACATGTACAAATTCAAATTAAAAATTAGATATATCTACACAAATTATTTAATATATATATTGGTTCAAGTACCTGTCCAAAAGTTGAGCCCATATCTACAACACTTCACATATATACACGAAGATCATATTGAGTTTCAAGCATCATGTGATCATGCCTCTACACCAAACACTAATTAAATTAATATTATATTATATATATAATTTGATGTTATTATTTATATGAATTTTTCACATTTCAAACTTGAATTAAATTTAAGTTCAAAAGATGAACATACCTATGTAGGATGATCCTCATATATTAAATTCATGTATGACTTCATCCCAGATGCATGTGGGTCACTTGAAGTGGATGTCTGAGTATCCCTATAGCCTGAGCCTCCATGCTCTCTATTGGCCACTTCAGTTGCCACATGTGCAGTCTGATGAGTGAGATGTCCTAAAAGCGAATTCAATGCTCCTAATGTAGATAACATGGTTTGATGTTGAAATGCAAAGGGAACACCAAGAGAAGGAGGAGGAACAATAGGAGCAATCAGAGCACGTCGTTGAGGATAGACATGTGCTCCTAGTCTATGTTGGGGCAAGGGGAAGTTTACTCATAGGTGTGGTTGTTTCCCAACAAGATTATATCTATAGAGCTAAGGTATATTGAACAAGAATACATGTAAATTATCCAATGACATAAATTGATTTATCTTAATTTTTAAATTTCATGATAAGAGACACAAGTTCTCTATAGTGGGGCAAAGTAGTTAAGAAGAAATTATAAGTTTAAGAAGTTAACATTAATTCATAATCCCATTCATTGTTTTCAAAGAATACTAAAGATAAGAATGAGAAATTAATAATTCATACATGTTCAAAGGGACACATAGATATATGCTAGTGACCTAGTTGCAATGTATAAAATAAACAAAGATGAGCTTGAGCTCTATTCACCAAATTTTGAGAACTTGTTTGATCCCATTAAGAAATGTCATATTAGGACCCCTTAAGACATTAATTTATGATTTAGGGTGATAGGATGGCTTAAGGGGATCTATGTCTAGTAATGTCCTAGGAAAAAATGGTCCATGGCTTAAGAGAATAAAATTTGGTGGAGTTGCCTAAGGAAACCAAATTTCATTTTAAGGTCCTACGACAAAATGAATGCTTTGGGGTTTAGGGTTTAGTTTTAGAGATTTGATGACATGATTTCAACATATCTATATGTCAAATAAAAAATGTAAGAAACCTATAGGGAGACCTAATTTATGACACTATACAATGTGATAAGGATGTTTTAGGTTTGCGTTTAGGGTAAATTGGGTTT
>VDFB02080814.1:0-35934 GCA_007258455.2 Sequoia sempervirens | reverse complement strand
AGTTTGTAGACGATACCATTTTGTTTGGGCAAGCCTCAAGAACAGAAGCAAGAAAAATAAGGAATCTTTTGGGTGAGTACAGTAAGGCCTCAGGGAAGGTTATTAATTGGAGAAAATCAGAGGTGTACTTCCTTAATGTACAGCTGAGTCTGCAAAGGGACCTTTCCAGAATCTTGGGTGTAAGAGCTGCAGGTCTTCCAGGGAGGTTTCTTGGTATGCCACTGTTTGTTGGGGCTAATAAGAAGTGTTTTTGGGATAAATTAGTTGACAGCTGTAAGAAAAAGATGGAATTATGGAAAGGGAGGTGGCTTACATCTGCTGGGAGAGTGCTAATGATTAAGGCAGTGCTGGCAGCAATTCCAGTGTATTCAATGGCATGCTTGAAGTTACCATCCGGCATAGATGATCAGCTCAACCAAATTATGCGGAAGTTTTTTTGGAATGGACCGAATGATACTAACAAGGTCCCTTTACTAGCATGGGACAAGATTTGTAGGCCGTATCAGGCGGGTGGGGCAGGCATTAGACAAATGAAAATTATGAACTTAGCAATGGGAGAAAAATTAGTGTGGATGTTGTATAAAGGTAATCAGAAATGGGTTAGAATTTTAAGGAAGAAATATTTAAATTCTGCTGATCCCGTCAGTATTTTGCAAATTATGAACCCGCCAAGAGGATCTGCCATTTGGAATTTTATTTGTGAAAGCAGAAGTATTATAACTAAACATATCACATGGGAGGTGCATAACGGGCAGAGGGCTTCTTTCTGGAATGACTCCTGGGATGGACATTCGAAACTAAGTAGTAGGCCGCAATTGGATGAGTTAAAGGACGAGGCAATCAGAATTTGGGGTTCTAAAGTGGGTGATTATGGTAGTAGAGTTCTTATAAACGGGATGAGTAAGTGGGTTTGGAAAGATCTCAGCGTTATTAATGCCCCAATAGAGCAAAAGAATACTTTATCAGCAATCTTAAAGGAGAGGATCATTCCTGATTCTGACGGTGAGGATATATTAAGATGGTGTGCATCTGCAGATGGGGAATACAAGGTTAAGATTGGGTATAAATTAAAGGAGAATGCAGAATCTGTTCATTGCAGGCCAGTATCTCTCTTTTGGGGGAAGGATGTTTTACCGAAGGCAGGGGTGTTTACGTGGCTTGCAGCACAAAACAAGATTCTAACTCAGGATAAGCTGGAGATGTTGGGTTTCAGGGGTCCTAATAGGTGCATTCTTTGCAAGCAACAGCTGGAAAACGTGGACCATCTTCTGCTCTCATGTCCTTATTCTGCTTATTGTTGGAAATTCTGTATGGGACAACTTGGGTTTCAGACCCCCTTTTCTCAAGGTCTGGCTGACTGGCTAAGTGCCTGGCTGAGAAAGAAAGTTAAAGGTGTTTTTAGTAGTATCTGGCAGATTTTGCCATCCACGGTGTGTTGGGAATTGTGGAAAGAACGGAACAGAAGAATCTTTAAAGATCAAGCGTTGGCCAGGGAGAAGTTGGTGAAGAAAATAGAAGGGTCAATTGTGGAGTTAGTCAATGTGGCTGCTAGAAGGTGTCCATTTTCAAAAAATACCTTTTCTAATCGGGATATAGAATTAGCGAATAAGATTCAGGGTTTGAATATACCATTGGTGGCTGGGCCTAAGAATATTGTGCAGAAGGCTGAAGTTAGAAGGAAAACAGTCTGGCAAAAACCGGAGGTTGGGTGGATCAAAATAAATTTTGATGGGGCGTCTAGTGGCAACCCGGGCTCGGCAGGGGTTGGGTGCGTTGCTAGGAATTCGGAAGGTGAAGTAATTGCTCAAAAAGCAGAATTTATTGGTAAGGCATCAAACAATGAGGCTGAGTTCAGGGCTGCGCTAAGTGGATTGGAGCTGGGGAAGGATATAGGAGCAGATAAAATACATCTTGAGGGTGATTCACTCATCGCAGTTAATGCGATTAGAAATAACTCCACCCCTAACTGGTTATTGAGGCGATGGTTGGATCCTATTGCAAAGCTTAGGGGGTCCTTCTTGGAGTTCCGGATCAGTCATGTCTATCGGGAAGGTAACTCTATGGCGGATGTGCTAGCTAAACAAGCGGCTGCAGGAAGTATGGTTGGGCTGGATTAGTTCTCAGAATGAAATCAGACAATTGGGGACAGCGTAAAGGGCTCTTTCCAGTTGGTATTTAGGTTCTCTCCAGTTTTAAAAGCTTGGAGTAGGACGTTTGGTGCTCAGTGTTTGTTCTTGTGCATGGAAGAGGCGTCCAAGGTCACACCGGTGGTTGTTGGTTTTTCACTTATGTGGGCGTTGGTTTAATCATTCAGGAGCAGGTTTTTGTTTTATATGAGTGAGGTCAGTTCGGTTGGGATGGTAATTGCTGTGGCGGATGTTTTAAGGAAGCAATCAGCAGTAGGCAGGGGGGTCGAACAGGATTAAGTTTCTGGCCCAATAGGTAAGCTGTTAAGATGGCCGCTGTATTTCGGTTTTGGTTAATTGTTAAGCTGGCTAGTGACAGTTCGGTTATGGTGAGCTTTCTCAGGCATCCGCGGGGTATAAGCTCAATGGGTTGGTGTTTAGTGGCGTGCTGTAGCTGGTGATCCCCTGGCTTGAAGTGGTGTTCATACTGCTCAAGAATCGAATTGGATGGAGAATTTAGATCTTTTGTAGTGGCGTTTAAATTACAAACTGGCTTGTTATTTCTGAGTTGAAATTGGCGGTGGTCTCATGGCTGGAAAAAGCAGGAGTGTTGTAATCTTCATTTTAATACTGATTTCAATAAAATGGTGCTGGCCTTACCCAGCAATTAATTTATCTAAAATAATAATAAAATGAAATTTGTAAGTATTTATCCTTGGTCTATGTGGATAAATACTCTAGTGTATATTTAAACAATATTAGAATGAGATAAAGAAGGTGAGAAATCACCAATATATTTTCAAATAAAGTAGAAAATGATATAGAAAAAATTGACTACTAGTATTAACAACAATTGATAAATCTTGAGTGATATTATAACTAGATTTTGTTGAAGAAAATGAAGAGGAATGAGTGTAGAGGATGCCCCAAGTATTTGGTAGCTTCAACACTTCCAAGAGCACAAGAAACAAAGCTTTCTAGAGTCGCAACAATGAAGGAGAGTAATAAAAAAACAAGGAAGAGAGAGGGAGTTGAGAATGTAACTTAGAATATGTTTTTGAAATGTGTAGTATATTAGAAAAGAACAAGGAATCCAAACTATCATATTTGAATGCATGAGGCAATTTTTTAGACTAGTGGGCATTACCATTGATGCAAGTAGGTTGTTATGTGACAATAATGTTTCTTTTTTTAATTGTATAAGGCGTTAGCACCATGTGGTTATGTGTGCATTACACTGGCGTCCTAGAAAAATCAACAAAATCAAATCCTACGATCCCAATTTTACAAGTGGAATATGATTGTGATATAAAAATATAGAATTTTGGTGAGGGAAAATTAGCTAAGGAAAGGGATGAGTGATCCTTGAAACATGATAGGGGAACATATATCCAAAGCATGTTCAAAACATAGGGTGAAATTGTGAGGGCACACAATTCTCTATACATTACAATTTCAACTTCATATTGATATGAAAATGATTTAGGAAAGCAATAGTGAATTCATCAAAGGAATGTATGAAACCCAAAGGTAATGAATAAAACCATTGAATGACACAAGATATTAGGGTTTTTTGATATAACTTGGCTAATATCTTATCTTCATATACACAATCTAAACATGTTCCATAGAATCTTGCAAATCAAAGTTGGAATCACTCTTTCCATTGCATGAGTCAAATATTGGCGCAAAAAAATTAAGAGGTTATATAAATATAACAAATTCAAATTTAAGGGGTGTATGATGTAGAAGAGTATATATGATGAAATCCTTAATATTATCATTTTTTGAAATAGTGTATCCAAGGTGGAAGTAGAGACAAGTGGTTGAGCAACATGTGAGACAATGAAAGAGGTATAATGAGGATCCATGTAGGGAAGTAAGGTTATAACCATGGAGGGAGGGACCACATTATAGAATGGAGTAGATATTGGGTGGGAGGGAGGAATAATTATGGATTTAGAATAAGTATAATAGGCAGTGGCCATGGAAGTAGGGATAAAACTAAGGATAAGAGTGGTAGGGATAATGAATGATGCAAGTAGAGTAATAGTATATGAAGGAAAATATGTAAGAGCATCTACCATCTCATGACATTGCAAGATGTGAGTTACTTATACATTAAAATCTCGACCAACATTATGATGCATTATGAAGCATCTTTAATGGAGATAATGGAGCACCCAAGTTGGTGAGTTGGTTATGATAGTGTAAGAGAATCTTCTGATATTAACATGCTGACTCATCATGGGAGTTGTGTATTGGAATTCCTCATGGGGATTAGGGCACCATTTTCAGGGTGGTATTCTCCCATTGTTTATGGTTTACCATTTATGGTTTTTTATTTTGCATCTTCTCTAAAATGATGCCTAAGATGTAGTATGCTTTACTTTTACAAGGGGTTATGGCACTCAATTTTCTCTAGACTTGCGTTAATTGTTCTCTTATGAAAGCTTGAGCATGCTGAAGTATTATAATTGGATTAATACTATGAATACATTGGTTTGAGATTTGGAGGCTAGGTTTTTGTTGAAAGGGTTTTCCCAAGATAAATATTGTGTTCTTGTGGTATTGCTTTTTTATGTATATATTCCTTTGAAATTGCTAGATTATATTTTGCTTGCATTTCTCTCTTCATTGATTAGTGTATTGAGTGTTTTTGCTACTAGTTTTTTTCAAATCAAACCTTAAACAAATATGAAAATATGATAAAGTAATAAAAAATAATATAAAAAAACCCTAATTTAGAAGGTAATACCTTAGGGGTGTAGGTCATGTCAGGTTCACCAAATTATGTAAAGATAAAAATCACTTTACATGAGTTATCTAGGTTGATTAAAATAGATGCAATTAGTAAGCACATAATTGACCCACATTAAATAGTTGGGTTGATAAATTATAACAAATATTCATAGAATTAAATGAGTAGGATTGAAATTTTATCTCTAGAACCAATGCTATCATGCAAAGTTGATTCACTACTATCCAAAAATTTATGCCCTTAGTATGCTAAACATCTTAGAATATGAAACGACTTAGAGAAATATCTCAAGTTCAAATTTGTGTGTTGCGGGGTTGATCCCAATTTGTGTGGATTCAATTTGATAGACACAACTGATTTGTAACACTTGAGTTTGATTTGTTAGATAGTGCTTAAAAATATATGCTCACTTGGCATTAAATTGTCAAGGTGGTGTTTAGGGACATTGTTGAGAAGATTGTTAATTCACTAGGTGATTTTCTCCTAGGTCAACCCCCTTGGTGGGTGAGATTAACAATGATGAGTGATATTAAAAAGATATCATTCATCAACATGTAGATAGCCCAATGTAGATGTGATAATTTGTCTTGTAGAAATTAAAGTGTTTGATAATGTTTCTCTTTTTTCACCTTATGAATTAATTGCATATTGAGTGTCTTTAAATACCAAAACTCAGCAATGAGGAGCACAAATGTGTACCAATTTGTCTTACAACAGATAGTACAAAGGGGTGACAATGTTCAAATTTGAATTTAATCATTTCACTTTTGGGTTTATTCCTACATATCTCAATATTGAACTCTAGGTCAGTCTGATGCTATGCGGAAATGAACTTCAAGAATAAAATGATAATTTTAAGGCATAGAGTGAATGCACGAAGGTAAGTGCAAATGATAATGAACAAATGACAAATAAATAAGGAATGTATGAGTTAAGTGTAAATAATAATAGAGTGGGTATGAATAGAGATTGGTTTATGAGTTAAACCTAACATAAAAGTATAGATATGGATTGGGTTATATTTGAGAAATTCCAACTAGACATAAAACTAAATGAAAAATAACATAAACATACAATGATTAAGATATAAACAAAAGAAATAAAAAAATGATTAATTAGATAATTAAACTTACCTTTGTTGATAGTTGCAATTGATATATTTAATGGTTTTTAAGAGCATTTTAAGTAATGAAGTACTCTTAAACGAATATATACCAAATCCTTATTCCCAAGCTTTTAAATATTACTCAGGTCAAATGTATTCGGCGCAAAAGAAAAACACAAAATGTTGCTGGCGGTACTCTTTTCCAATGCGGAAGGCAATATCCTTCTCGAACGGTAAGATTTTTGTTCTAGCCTTGCTCCCAGTAATCTTTATTATTTTTCATAATTTGGCTTTTCGTGTGAATTTATGGGCAGTTAACCTGCATTTGTGGGTTGTAATAAGAATTACGATCTGTTTCCTATTCCCATATAGACAACAGGTCCTGGTTTATCCACATCCTTGTCATGATCTGGTTTGAAAATTTTCTCTGGATCTTCCGGATCGTCTCTTCATAATTCTTTCTTAGGGTAACATATTTTTCTTCCAAAATAATTTAGCGTTCTTGAGTGTGTGGCCCTTACAGTTTACTTAATGCCTATTTGATGTACAGATTGTTTAAAAAGGAAGAGTTACAAAATCTGAGCAATCTTGCCCTGTTTCACCTTTCTTCAAGAACTTAGAGGGGAATTAAATGAAAATCTAGATCTTAGCTTCACAGTCAGTGTGAAATAACCAATAAGCTTGCATATTTACTCCTGCTTGAAATTTGTAAACAATTCTGTGCATTTCAGGAAAATTAAAAGCCAACTTACCACAATATGATTTTGAAACTGGCTCAATGACATCATGTGTTACAGAAGGTCTTCACAATCAACCATCTGAATTAGCTTTCTTGTCAATAACAAATATGCTTGTGAAACAACTTTTGAGTGGGTTTGAGGAAGTAGCTTGATAAAGTGACTTTAGTATATGATTTGTGCCTTTTGCTAGGTTTTATTTCTCTTTAAAATTTATGCAATCTTCTTTCTTGCACAAATAATATGATGCCGAACTTTGAATCTTTTCTAGTGCTTTTTCCCTATCTTGGCTAATTTTTTTTCTTGAAAAGGCAATAAGAAATTTATTCTAAAGCCAAATGAAATTACATAAACCAATCAGTTTTCCAACTAACAGTAGCATATCTAAGTCTAATAATCTAAAAATAAAAGGTAGCCATTACTGACCTTTCTTAAAGTAACAGTGCAATTAACTATAAAACTTCTAAAAATCAAAGATCTCTCAAGCAGTGGTAGTCTCAAGTTCTCAGTCAGCAGGAAGATAACAGTAAAAACAGTATTACAACAATAGTCATCAGGGGCATACCCCTCCAAAAACTGCCAAACAGAATCCAAATCATAAGAGAATGACCAAGAATTTTAATTATGAATTATACCAGTAGGATGGCAGCCTGGTTCAGGAGCTAATGAAGGGCCTAACGTCTTAACCAAATTCTCCATCAAAGGGCTGGAGAAAAGATGTTGAGGGGAATTGTCAGTAGTCTCTCCAGCATGCACATCCCTGCTCAGCACATCACAGAAACAATGAGAGAAGAGTGCCACTGAGATAGAAAGACAATCTTTTATTCCATGGAAATATTTGTCTTGAACAAATTTATGTGGAGCGTGAAATAGTTATCATGCTTCCCTGCCCTCCCTCACATCTTAGTTATTCAGAGCAATAGATTATTAATATTTCCCACTGATAATTTTTGAGATACTTCATGGCTGTAATGTCAGAGACAGTTTTAATTTTTAAAGTAATGACAATGAAGCAAGGTCACTACAGCAGGCTCATCAACAGACGGGTTCTTAATTAACATTTTAATTTGTTGCTGCTGTACAGCAGCAACAAATTAACATGTCCAAGAGTTCCTCTTGGATTCTGTCAAAGCCCTTGTGGTGCGAACTGCAATAGCCTTCTCATATAGGCCGCTTGAGGCTATGCTGAAGATCTATGGAAATGATTGGGTCAAACTTATGAATACAGAATGGAGATGAATGAGCTTTAGTGCATGACACCTCACCAGATGGGTTTTAATTCCTCATGACTGGTATCTTTGACAGTGTGTGAAGTATCTCTTAACCAGCTTGGGAGGAGTAGCCCAATTTTCCACCAGCTAAAGAGAGCACCATCTGTAGGGGTAGAGGAAGTTTTGCAGATCACTCCATACAATTTCACGCTATCTAAGCAGGGTTATTTATTTGAATGGATCAAGGGAATTCAGGCAGCCTTATAGCAGAGTTTTTGCTTGACATGGTACAAAGCAGACAAAACCACTTAAGATGGGAGAGAAGGAAGCAAAAATAACTCCAGGATAAACCACCCCAAACTAATAGCAACAACAGAAATCGCAAATCCAGTGAAGGGAAAATTCACCAAATTGATTCCAGCAAAGAAAAACTGTGGAAGGCTAAGAGAAAATCTTTCCAAGTAGTAGCCAGGAGAGTAGCACCACTGGCCTATCAATGTTGACTCTCCACACCCACATTGATCTCTCAGGCCAAACACTGAATCTCCACCTTCTTAAAGCTCCTCTACTAAAGCAGAAAAGCCATATGATTTCAGCACAGCAACATTTACAGAACCAAAAGGGTCAAAGCAAGAGTATGGGGAAAATGAAAACAAAATGGCCAAAGAACAATTTGAAAAACCTGACAAATCCCATGATATTCATTAATTGTGAGCTTTCTGTATAATGATAGTCTCACTGATTGGGAATTTGGTGTGATTGCCAACAAAAGATTGCACGAGGGGTGCTAAATTAGACGTGAGTGACACTACCTTATACTTTCTTTTTATGTTTTATTCCTCTTCCCATGATAGCCACCTACTTAGGAAAAAAAAAGACGCACTTGGGGCCCCCCCTTAGCAGGGATGTTATCGCCCTTATATAGTAACATCCTCATCATCAGCGATCAGGTCAATGCTTCTTTGAAGCCTGTACAAGGGATCAAAGGCCATATTGTCCCTGATTTTGGTACCCTGTGATAAGGAAGAGGTGTGCTTAGCAAGGGGGGTTAGGCATGCTGTTTTGCTCCCTTGGGATGTAATTAACCTTAAAGTGATCAAAGGAATTCAGAATTCTATGGATATGCTTGACCAGTCTTTTTAGTTTGCAATCATCCATATCCCTTGTTGAGTTGATAGTATTTGCTGAAATCTGAAAATCCATGTCAAACAATGATTTTTGGAGTTACATTAGTAAATTTCATATGGGACATGGGCTGCTCAGAAATTAACACATCAAAAAACCACTTATTTATTTTGAAATCATTTACTTCTAGAAGAAGGAGGATGAGTGGAGGAAGGAGGAGCTATGAGGTTGAGTAAGAAGATGAATAGTCATACTCCATTTTCGACCTTGAGCTGCTCCATCTTCTGGAATTGACTTTGATTAGTGTTCTTCACCGCATCTGAATAAAGAGGAAAACTGGCTAAAAAGTGTAGCTGTTTTCTTTGCTACCATGGATAGAGAAAGTCTCCCTCATGTAAATTTTTTGATGACTTGCTTTTCAATGTCTAGGGCAAGAAATTAGGTCTCTGTGTTTCATTCTGTAGAATGGTGCAAAAAAGGTTTGTTTGTGATATTCTTTAAAAATCATAATATGCAAAAAGAGCCCTAAGTAAGGAATGTTGGTAAGTCTATTTTCAAGGCTGTGTCTTGGTCTCCGAAGGTTTTAAAAGAAGTATTGGTATGCACTATTCCTAGTTGGGTTACAATAAAATAATTGTCCCCTCAATTTTGGGTTTTTATTCCCAATTTTTTGCAGCCTATGGGAAAGGTCCTCTAGATAGAAGAAACTAGAGCCACCTTGTCGCATTTGGATGCGAGTGCTTTGGTGTCTTGGAGTTAATTTCCTTGATAAATTGGAAGTCAATATGGGTGGGTATAATTTGACCTGTAACATTGAATTATTGGGAGGGCTGAATGCTTGTTTTTAATGCAAAAATGAAGGACATCAAAAAAGAGATTGTCGTAAAATTAAAAATAGTAACAAGAACTTTAAACCTGAATTCAAGGAAAAACCTATGGACTTGGCTAACAATGAAAATAATCCTAAAGAACAAAATGAAAAGGAAGACTGTGTTAATAATGAGGAACCTATAATTAGGGATAGCAATATCATTGAAGAAGAGGTCGCTAACAAAGTCAGTGACTTGGAGAAGGAACTAGGAATAAAAGCCGTTGATAAAGATGTTCAACGCAAAAAAAATGCTAAAGAACTTGTTTTGGATAAATTAAAAGAGAAAATTTGAGCTGATAGGGAGAAAAAGAATCTTGAAAATACTAGTTCTCAGCCAATTTCTTCCCTCTCAATAGTGCTAGAGGGAGGGACAAATGACCTATCCAAAAAGGACTTATCGAAGGAGGATAGTGAGAATGTGATTTTAAATTAGGACAATCCCTTATTTATCTATGAAGTAGATAAAGGGATGTATGTTGATAAATAGGAGGATAAAAGAGAGGAGAAGAAAAAAAGAAAGCAGGTAAGTAGAGAAGATAGCAGTCAAAAGAATAGAAAAAAGGGAAAAGAAGATAAAATTCCAAAATGTTTTGATAGATTAATAAAAAACCCTCTATTTCTTCACCTAGTCACGTTGAGCTTAAATTGCATTTGTTGGAATGTCAAGGGTCTTGAATCCTTTGATAGAAAATACATTATCAAAATTTTTCACAATAAGAGGAACATTCTTGACTTCCTACTCTTGCTCAATTAGAAACCAACTTGAAATTTATATGGAAAGGTGCTATTTAAGTTTTTACCAATCATGATAAAGGGCGAGGGAGCATTGCTATCTTGATTAATGACAAGTGGTTCAGCTTTATTAAGTCCTTTGGGTGTTCACAATGTAACAGGGGAGCTTGGGTCATTTTGGAAAAAGATAATTTTGAATTTGGTCCATGCTCAATTTATGCAGCCAGCGACTATAAGGATAGAATTGACACTTGGAAATGGATGAGTACTCTCCCCATAATCCTTTGGATTATTGGTTGAGACTTTAATATGATAGAGCTTAAAAAGGACAGGAGTGAAGGTATAGAGATGGCTTGGAAAGTTAATGAACAATTCTTTTGGATCAAAATGAAAAGGAATTTACACCTTGTTGACCCCTTGGAGAAAGGTAAGAAGAGTAGCAATGATATTTGGTTTATGTGGTGTAATAGCCAAAAAGATGGCAAAAGGATTTATTGCAAGCTTGATAGATTCTACGCCCACCAAAGCTATTTTAGGTTTGAACCAATGGATAGTGCCAATAGAGTAAAAGTTCATCCTTGCTCCATATCGGATCACCATCCTATTGGATCAAAATGAAAAGGAATTTACACCTTGTTGACCCCTTGGAGAAAGGTAAGAAGAGTAGCAATGATATTTGGTGTATGTGGTGTAATAGCCAAAAAGATGGCAAAAGGATTTATTGCAAGCTTGATAGATTCTATGCCCACCAAAGCTATTTCAGGTTTGAACCAATGGATAGTGCCAATAGAGTAAAAGTTCATCCTTGCTCCATATCGGATCACCATCCTATTGAGGCTAAAATTTTAATTCAAGACAATAGTTCAAATATTGTATGGAGGAAGACAATTTGTTCAAGCTCAACACTAAGTCGCTTAATGTTTAAGATTGTAATGATGGAATTTTCATGTGAAGAGAGATCAATAAGATTTTTTGTAATAACTCTTCCCATATTGAGAAGTGGAAATTTAATGTAAATAGCTGGAAAGTCTTGTTTCAAATCTTGGGGAGAAAAATTGCTTTGGATGAGAAAAGAATTGAAAGTATATTCCAAGAGGACCTTTGTGTATGTGAAGGACTCTTGCAATTTGACCCAAACGATGAGACCTCTAGGATGGTTGATATTAAGCATTAGTTGAGATGTGTGCAAACTAATAATGCTCAAGGGATGAAAATTAGGGCCAATTTGAACTGGTTGAAAGAAGGGGATAAGGTTTCTAAATTCTTCTTTAACCATCTCAAATCTAAAAATAAAAAAAGAAGAGATTGGTCCTATCTAGATTGACAAGTCTCAGATTAGTAATATCCATTACGAAACTTTTATCAAAGGCTCTTCCATTCTGAGGACAATAGCAATTATTGTATAAAATCCCAAAAGCTTTGTAAGAAAATTATCCCTGATAAAATTAGTAAGGAGGCTGCCAACAGTTTGAATAGTGTCATTAGCAGGGAGGAAATCATTAGAGCTATTCAAACTTTCAATAATGGTTAATCTCTTGGTATATATGAGCTGCCTACTGAGTTCTATAAAAAGAATATGGATTGGATTGCTGATGATTTGTTGTTGGTCTATAAAGAAGTTATTGATAAAGGCTCTTTGGGGAAGGATATTAATAGAGGCATGATAAAACTCCTTCCCAAAAAGGGTGATAAGAAGCAAATAAATAATTGGAGACAAATAATGCTCCTTAATGTCTCATATACTTTTTTTTTGCTACAGTGCTAGCTCTTAGACTTACTGATATTCTTCCTAAGTTTATTAATGCTACTTAGATTGGATTCATTAAAGGAAGATTTATTCTCGAAAACTTGATAACCATTTGGGAAGCAATGAACTGGGCTAAGAACATTAGTTATAATGTTGGCATGCTTTTGTTGGATTTTGAGAAAGCTTATGATAGGGTTGGATGGTCATTCATTAATATGACATTGGAGGCCTTTGGGTTCCCCCCTAATTTCTGTAACATGATCAAGGTCTTATTTAGTGATGCTTCTACACAAATTGATGTTAATGGATCCCTCACATAGCCATTCTCCTTGCAAAGATCAATTAGGAAGGGCTGCCCTCTTGCACCTACACTGTTTGTGATTGCTATTGATGCCTAGTACTATTTATTGAGAACTAGTAGTATTGGTGAAAAGGTCAAAGGGCTTATTCTTCCAAATAATGACAATTTATTGAATATACAATTTGTAGATGATATTGGACTTTTATGGAGTTGGAAGAGAACAATTTTGATAATATGATGAATAGGCTTAAGCTCTTGTGTATGGCTTTTGGTGCTAAGATCTCTGAGAGTAAATCTACTCTGCTCAGTTGGCAAGACAATCCTTTGGAGTGGTTTAGCAAACATAACTTTATGTGGGGGGGTCCTAATAAATAGGTCAAATACCGTGGTGTGCCCTTCTCCATTAGTCCTCTTAAGAACATGTGGAACTGGATTTATGATAAAATGGACAAGGAATCCTCCAAATGGAACAGGCAATAGCTGTCAATGGTGGGCAAAATTTCAGGTATGTTAGAAATTTTTATTGTCCTACAATATTTACTATGCTTCTATTTGGTTCTTCAGTAGTTATCAGGTTAGTGATATCCAAAAAATCATAGGAACTTCCTTTGGTCTGATGGGAAAGGTAATAAGAAGAGAACTGCAGTGTATTGGCAATGGTGCTGCATGGATAAAAAACAAGGTAGTCTTGGTTTAAAGGATTTGAAGATTCAAGGTGCTGCACTTGCAGAAAAATGGATAATTAAGGCCTTTACTGGAGACGAACCTTGGAAATCCTTATTAAAAACAATATCCAAAATGCCGTTTCAAAAAAAGCTAGACAATGGAAAGGGCTTCATTCCCATGATATCGTCTTTGGTAGGTTTTCTGTCACTCCCTTTGGCTCTAATGTGTTTAGAAGTATTTGGAAAGCTTGGGAAGTTGTGAGAAGTTAGATTAAAGGTTGTAGTTCTTATAATAAAGAGGATAACAAGATTTGTAGCTTTAAGTTTGTGTGATGGAACCTCCAGTGGAATAATAAACCTTTTACTCTCTTTCAAGGATGGTTTTCTAAGTGTTGGAATAGCAAAGGAGTTAGTGAGTTCAATGACATTCTTGATGGGGCTTAGTGAGAGGTTTGGGTTGCCTCATTCCTATAAATAATTTACTCTATTCTTAAAAAATCTTGTTGTAAAATGAACTTCCTCATTAATATCTTATGGAAATCTTCTGTGGATGGATGGATCTGCCTTCTTGAAGATGGACACCAAAAGCATCTACAAAATGTAAACTGATTCCTAGGAGGTCGTTGATCATGTGAATAGGAGCTAGAATCTTGAGCTTAGTCCTAGTCAATGGGTTAAATTTTTAGTGGTTGATGGCATAGTCTTCTTGAACACAAAAATGCTTGTTTTAAATGGCTTATTTTACTTAAAAGATTTGTTGTGGGTATGATCTTTTTTAAGTTTGACCCTATTAAGAGGAATTATAGTTTTTATAATGTGCATGAATCTATTGATCATATCTTTTGTAGTTGTGAGTTCACTAATGAGTCCAAATAATGGCTCAATTTTGATAGGATTTATCATATATTTGCTGTTGATGCTATATACTTTAGCACTTGGTTATTGGCACTCTCCATGTTATTACCCTAAATTTATAAACCTTGGGCATGAACTTATCCTTGTGACTTTTGATAATATTAACCTGCTATGTGATATATCTATGTTAATTTTACATGTGATTGAATGAATGTTATTCTAAGGTGATTATGGATATGCAATTGTTTGTGCATGCTAATGTCATTATGCAGGTTCACATTAAGATGCAGATATAAATGAAGCTTGCAAAGTGGAAGAAGTTCATGCCAGCTGGTTGGTTGCTAAGGAAATCAAAAAGATGGTCATTAAAGAGGTCAATGGAGGGAAACTCTCAATGGAGGGAAACTTCCAATGGAGGGAAACTCCCAGCTCGTGTGGAAGTTGTAACTTACCTTTTAAATGATCATGTCTGTTAGTTGAGCAAATCTAGGAAGTGTTGTTGTGCTGGATCCTCGTTGAGGCAAGTTTGCTTTGACTAAATCTGGCGCATGAATAACTTCCTCCCTCTCTTTTCTATGCTTTCAATAAATGGCGTCCTCCTATTTTGTTGGAGTCGACTGCCTAGTTAGTTAGGGTTGATTAGAAGCTTTCCCCTCTATAAATAATGGTCAGATGCCCCTTTTCATAAGGTTCGATGTTCTGAGATTGTACTTCCATTTTCAGTTTCAAGTAATACAGTCATATTACCGATATGATGTAATCATGTTTTAAATGAATAAAATGATATTATGATTTGCTGCATCTGAGTTAGCTTAGGGAAGACTCATTCAAGGGGGCCCACTTGGTGAGAATTCCATCCATTTAGTTTAATAGTTATTTTTCTCTTCAGTAATTAGTTTTGGTCTTAGCAGTCGTCTGTTCTTGCAGCCATTGGAACTCTGTTCTGTGATTGTTCTTGCAGCCAGGGCAGACAGAGTAACTTCGTGTTTGTTTGTTGAGATTTCTATTTCTGTCATCCATTTCAGTTCAGTTGTTGATGCTCAGTTTAGTTGATAGTTCATGCTCAGTACTTATGTTAATCTCTTTCCAACATTTTTTTTTCAGTACTGTTTCCTTTCTAGTTATAGGGTAAGGATGACTACAATTGAGTCCTAGTGCACAGACAATGCTGACCCATTTCAAGTTCACGTCCTTGGGTTGACAATGAAATGAACCTTCATGATGAACAAGATAACTACTTAGTGCATATATTTAATCTCTAAGTTACAACTTTGAGGGCTTAGTTATTGAACCATTAGAGGAGGCCAACATTCACTAAAAGTGTTTGGTCCTTTTTATTTGATCTCAAGGAATAGGATAATAGGAATTAATTTTCTTGGTATGAATTACTATTTGGTTATGTTGAAGGGCTTAGTAGTAAATGTAATTCCTTTTGGTTTGTTTTAAACATTGAGATTCTTTGGCTCTTGTGGAAATTGTGAAATGAGGATATTTAAGGGCAAGAGGAGACACCTTATGGAGTCTTCTAGAAGATTCGTGCTTTATCATGTTGTGATGTAGGTTACTATGTCAATTGAAATATCCAAAAATAAGTTCTTGGAACTCATGGATGAAGGACAAGCTTGTATTAAAAGATCGGAAATAAATTTGCTAAGTACCAGCTACATGATGCCAGAGAGCTTGATGAGAAATTTATTAAACAATATATGCAGTTTCAAGAAAAGTACAACAAAATCAATAAGTTTGAAGATCTCTTAGAAGATATGTGTCTCAAAAAGAAAGATAAATGTTTTGATGGTACTGACCTGGAGGTGGTTAGAGTGAATGGCAATATTTCTATTGTCTCACCACCTATGGGGGCTTTTCAAATTGATAGCTACAGTAAAAGTTGTAATAATAGCAGCTGAATACTACTGCTCAGACTCAAAATGGGGCCCTTTTTGTGGTTATGTATGTTGGGATATAGTCTATTAATCTTCTGCAGCTGACTGCTTGTCTTTTTGTTTTGGCTGCCCATAGCTGGGCCTTGTGAACTCATATTATAACCCATTTTTTCTTTAGTAATAGACTATCAATTCAAAAAAAATAAAATCATTTACTTCTTTGAGTTTGACATTTACTTCTTTGAGTTTGAATTGCAATCTAAATTTCTCTCTGAATCTCTTACAAAACTTCTTCAAAAATTTCTTACAATTTCACAAACAAATCGAAACAATGTGTCTAATATAGAATTTGATCTCCTTAAAAATAACCTACAAAGACAATTAAACAATCCTAAAATAAGATGCCTTTCATGTAGTTCTCCAATTGGGCGTTTAAACTTAAAACCAAACCTTTGGGCAAATAAATCAGCAGATCGTGCCCTCAAAAAATAGTTCTTAAATCTCCTAAAAAAATGTTGACAACATCTAATTAATAAATAAATCCCTTCCTAAAAATAATCTCAGACTATTGGAAAAGTAACACGTATAACTTGAGTTGCCGGTCTTGGTATGGGGATGGGTATGGGTTTAAGTACACCAGTACAATATTTTTTTCCTTGAGTGTGGGTGCAGGTTTGTTTATATATATATATATATAATTTAAAACTTATAAAGCTAGCAAATACTCATAATTTCCATTAAACAAAATATAAAATACCTTATAATTTCCAAAAAGGAAAATACTCATAAATTCACAATATGTTAAGTAGTGATTTACCAAATGTTAATACAAAATAAAAATTACAATCAATATTCAATAATTTTCATATTGCTCTTCATTGAGATCATCAAAGTCAGAGTTTGGTTCAATTTCACTTGAACTACAATCAGTTGTAGTGAAACTCCCACAAGCTATGTCATATGCAGAAGTTGACACATTTATATAGACTTTGACAAGCTGTGCAACTGTACCATCAAAGTTAGGACACTTAGAAGTTGGATCCTGATTTTTTGTCACTTTTTCATTGTAATCAGGTCTCTTATGTGACAAAAGATGCAAATTTAAGTGCACAAAGACCAAACCCTCAACTTTTTTTTGCATCCAATCAATTGTGCTTTAACTGAGTGGATAAAGGAGTATGCACTTCAATTCCACTTAGCTGAAGAACTCGCAACCTATTGAATTTTCCTACAACATTTACAATTACATAAACTAGAATATATAGTAGTGAAAGAAAAATGAGAAAGTAAAAAATAAAAAGATGCAATGCTTCAAAGAATTTTTATTGCAAGAAACTACAATTAAATAGAACCTTGGCCATTTATGAACCACCATTCGTGAGCATCTTTCCTGTACTTGTCTCAAAGAGTGCAAGTATCATGATTCTTTGAAGATATGAAGTGACCAAACTCACTCAAGACAACAATATATATCTACGTTTGGGAATATTTTTATGAATCTATGTCATGTCCCAAATTTGGGGCCCTTTCCATTTGGTGGGAAAAATAAAGCATTTTTAAATGCTAATATAAAAATAATAATATAATATTAAAAATAATAAAAATAAAATAATAAATTTAAATTATTGTTAAATAACATTTAAATTTAATTAAATATATATTATCTGGGCTGACCTGCTATAGCGATTTAATAATCTTTCTCTGGCTGACTTTCCCTTGGAGCAACTATATATGGCGGACATAGGGCATTTGAAGTTCATCACGGAATTTGGACACTCGGTCTTGCCTACATCGCAGGAGACGTAGTCTACTGGCGTGGCACTCAAGTGGTGGGTGTAGCTGCACCCTTGAGAGATTTCGTGTTTGGCATTCCTACTTTCAGGGGGCGTCATCATTGGAGCACATCCAGAAGGACGTGAAGGATCCCATTGAGCGTAGGATTGATTATCATTGCAGGTCGACATCATACCGTCACTGGGTAGAGGTGATCATTGGAGGCGATCAGAGGCTCGGCCAAACTTTTGGGCGCTAGTGGACATTGGCAGATAACGAAACAAACAGATGCAACACCAGATCCCTGCGAGAACTCCAACATTAAGCGGCATCCGAAAGTTAAAGAACTTCATGTATCGAAAATGAAGACATTTGGAGGATTGCGTCGGTAGCTTTGATGGGAGTGGTCGAGCGCTTGGAGACTCAATAACAGCGACACCCGCACTTACATTGCCGTTGAATCTTCATGGGGCCCTTTCAACAAATGAAGTATGGAATAGACACGAGATTTCCATTCTAGGCAAACCGACTCCGCCTAAGGTGTATTCAGCGATAGACATTTAGCAAGTAAGTCTCTGATGCATCATCATATTCACGTATGATCGGCTTGCCTCATTTCCTGAGTGGAATATACTGTGCATCCAAATCTGGGTGAGATTCACAATTGTGAGCTGCATATATCCTCTTTGGGTCGATTATTATTTATGCTGAATGTAAAATCCCCTTGGATTGAATATTAATTGCTATCTGGGGAAACTTTGATCTGTTGTATGATTTCGATGAGATACTTGTTTCTGTCCTAGATTGTATTGAAATCTCAGATTGTGATAGCCAGTAGTCTTAGTTCTTATGCACTGAGATATTGCGCTAATTGATAGTATTCTGACTGTGGCTTGGACATTACTTGTATCAAATCGTGGCAAGTTTGTCTTTGATATTTGATGTATTAAATCTGTTAACAAGGGGTTGCCCTCAGGCCAGCTTCTTACAGTGGTATCAGAGCTATGATTCTGCCAGCCAGTGGGTTTACATGCTAAAAAGAAATCATGGATTGTGCATGGGAAGCACTCAGAAAACGGGAAGCAGAAAAAGAAAAAGAAGATTTGGGCCTAAGGCTTTGTCGATTAGGGGAACAACTTAAACGTCCATCTCAAGCAAAATACGCACTTCATGAAACCTTGAAGGACTTGGAGACTTGCTGTAACGACCTATCCCTTGCGTAAATTAAAATTTTCCAATTTTACTCCAAACATATAAAGATAACAAGTAACAAAGGCAATACAATAAATTTTTTCCTTTCTTCATTGATAAATGTATACAAGTTACCACATATTTCCACATGAATTCCATTTTTATTGCAAATATAAATTAGAGTACAAAAGTAATACAATTACATACATAGCTCATAAGCTTTTGCACAAATAGAAGTAAGAAGGTCCAGGATTCTTTTCCTTTCAAATCTTGGTACATCGGTCACTTGCTGAGGAGGAGAAACATCACTCGAGCGCTTTTTCGTCAACCATAGACTTATAATGTAGTCCCACGCACATCCATTATTCAATAGATGGCCCTACCTTCGTTGAAGAGATTGGTAGGGTATCCCTTAATGATTACCAACTGAGCATAGTGCTGTGTCCTACACAACTAGAACCTTGCTATTTCACAATCTCGAACTAGTACAAGGATCACAATGAACTGACAGTGTAGTCTCAACTATCTCACACCTAAGTGGATGTCGTACATTTCACTACTTTGGCCAAAGTATTCTCATTTAGTACTTCGAATGAAGATCATCTATCATAAACACTACTCAGGGCCGATTTGACTTAAGGCTATCTTACACTACGCGTAGGTTATATCCTTCAATGGGTATTCAATCACCCCAGACTTCCTACACCAAACTACCTACTTAGAAATGAAATAGTCTACAAGTGTCTTGTAACCTAACTCCTAATTAGGAAATCTTTATCCTAGGAGTGTTTAGCTTGTCATAGTTAACCTAATAACTTAAGCTTAAGACCATACTCAGTTCTGTCTTCATTTCGATTCTAGTAGATAATAAATACTTCTACGTATTCTCCATATACGAAGATCATACACAACATGCAATATTTATTCAAAATGCATTTAAATCCTCCCCTTTCCCTTTTATGCAAAATAAGTAAACTATTCCTTGAAGTTCTTTCACATAAACCCCTTTTCGCCCATTCCCTTTTTCATTGATTCCCTTACACAAATTTCCCTATTATGCATTGCTTGTAGATGTTCATCATAATAGTTCTATCCTATTAGAACTTATGGAAAACAATAAACACAAGATAAAAGAAACCAACACTCAAATAAAAGTTACAAACTAAAGAGGGTTCATGCCTGATTTTAAGCTTCTCCTTCCAGAATTGTTCTTCCAATCCCTCTGTCAAACAAGCTTCCAAAATTATAGACTTCACACTGAAAATGGCTTCTAAATGATAGTATCTCACTCTATAATGAACTTCCTAACTCTCTTCTCTCAATTATGAATCCACTACTAATTTCTTACTCAACTATAACTCACAATGACTTCCCTCTCAGCTTAACTTGAGATTTTCACTATTACATGCAGTTGCTGGTAAAACTCACTGTATTTTTCTACTCAGCAAAACAAAAAATACAAACAAAATAATGAAATGGATATGAGAGCTCAATGAAAATACTAAACTTGGATTACTCAAGTGATGAAACACCAAATGGCATGGCGTCTATATATAGAGCCCAAAATGCAACGATTTCCACTTATGGAGGCATGTAATTTGACAGCAAAATGCCCAGAAATATTTGAAGTGAAACTTGGCGGGTTTCTAAACCCTTAATCAGAAAAAATGAGTGTGAATCAATCTCATGTGAGCCAGCAAATCAAGACTTAATCAACTCAGAAAGGAAAAAACGCCACTTACAGGAAAATACCAGTTATGGCGCCCAAGAAGAAATGATTCATCTTTTTAGCGAATTGGTCAAGATACATTTTGCAACACATCATACCCTTTAGGCTGTGTCGCCCTCTTTCTAGCTCTTGTTGAATTTTTCTTCCAGATTTTCCTGCGTTTCCTTCCAATGCCATTTCACGGGAAAATAACTTCTTGAGAAATATTTTGCTTTCTTTTAAATATTTCCCTCAAATATTTTGATTTTACTATAGTTATGTTTTGAATGAAAAGGGTCGATTCTCCCTTGTTGAGTTTTATTAATTTCTGAATAGTTCAAGAGATTAATTTATTTCTCTATAGTCCATTCTATAATATTTACTCCCAAGTAAAAATTAAATCTTTTAATTTTTCACTTTAGAGTTAGTAAATATTTTAAACTTTAATAATTACTCTAAGTGAAATATAATCTATTTTCACTTTAAAGATTTATAATATTAAAATATAATTCCTTTATATATTTTATTATATAAATATTATTACAGTCCTGAATATATTAAACGTATATATATATATTAAATACCCGAGTATTTATTAATATATATATATATATATATTTTAATATAACTATAACAATATTATATATAATTCATGGGTGGGCTCCCCCTCGCCCCTCACAAAGGCGTTTGGTCGTCCAAGGTGGACGTGAGGTGGCGATCGGGATGGACAGGTTGGAGCGGGCTTGGTTTTGTTCAGTCACTTCAACTTTCCTCAGTTGGCCGAATACGGCACACTATGCTTGGTTATCGGTGAAACCGCAGTCTTTAGGTGGCGTAGAGGCATGTTGGGATCAATTCCCACGGTGTCGCTTGATTGACACGTTGGGCACGGATATCTTTGTCCTAACCATGGAAGTGCCGAGTGGAATAGACCATTATTCGCATTAATCATGAAACTGGGTTGGTTGGACGAAGGCGGCTTTCCTCTCATGCTAAGGACAGATTTGTTCTCCAAAATCTTCTTCTGTATATGTGATCTGTAGGATCATTATTCGGGGCTTTATTATGTTTATGTTGCCCGTTACTAAGTATGGGCACGGCATTTGGTTTTTGCTTTGTTTGTTTGCTTTTTCTGTGGCAGGTTGCGCTCGGCAAATTTCTGTCAATGGAGAAGCAGACGCGGTCGAAGTTTACTATCCTCATTTCGTCGGAAGAGCTAGTCTCCTTTGGGGTGGACACTCCCGTTTCATTAACTGCAACGGAAAGGCAAATTGCATTTCGCGAAATCACAGACCAGCGCCTAAAGCGTATTTTGCTCGAGGATGGCCCGACGACGCTCGCGGCTGTGAAGATGGTCTTAGGCAAAGGCCACCTTGTGAGGAAAGAATATGCCCGCGACAATGCTCAAATTTCATCGCGGTTCCTCGCCGTCCTCCTGGATTTAGGTATTCCGAAGCCAGTGGCCAGGGACTTGGTGGTTCGTTTGTTTCGAAAGGATTTGTTGGGCGGTCTCGACATTACCCTAAAGGCGGCTTTTAGTGGCAAGGGCATTCCGCGCCCTGAAGACCTCATCTCCCTCTGGGATTCCGATGAAGCGGTCAAAGTGTATCCGTTTCTTCTGGACCTCAAAGGACCTGCTTTATCTCGTCACCGAAAACTTGCCGACGTGGCTGTGGAGTTTCTGAAAAGAAAAATGAAAATTGTTCCAGTGGAGGGGATGGATTGGGTCAAAGGTTTCATATGCTTCGCAGAAGTCAATGGTTTCTGGTGATTAGTCGGGTATTTCAGTAGCTATATGTTCTGATAGCTCTTTTTCTAGCATTCTCTGCTTACATGAACTCGAGATATAGTATTTGGCTGTTGTGGTGGTTAGGACTTTGTCAGTTTTCCTTCGTTTAGCTACTTTTATGTTTTAAACTGCATGAAAATGACCTCTGCTAGCTCTTTTTGGTGGTCTGATGGTCTTCATTGAAAATTTCCTGCTCAGCAGACGTTTGTAAAGCTTTTTCTATCTATGAAATATCACCTTACGTATCAAAAAAAAATATTATATATAATTCATAATATATAATTTCATATATATTTATATATTTAACAATTATATAAAAATATTGTGAGCCAGTCAGCAACCCGATGTATAAATATATATACGTTTTTACGTAAAGTCGTCAGGCAATAATAATATTATAGTATTAATATCCACAAATAATAGGTAGTGTGTGTATACACATATATACTCGTATATACCTCAGTGTACATACTATATACATGTATATACACACCCACTTAACCTATTCATTTATGTCCATTCACGTTATCCTCATAATGATCATAATACTGTAAGTTTGATAAACAAACAATCATCACTCACAAGCACAAAGAAGTAAACCAGACTCCTAAAGCCTATGGATGACTTATCAAGACCAACTTATCTGACTTAGCTTACTCAGTCTAAGGAACGTGTGTGTATGCTCAAATGGTTCTCGTTACTATTTACTCGACCAAGCTCTTCTCCCGAGTGATATTTCTCCTCTGCTTGGAGGAATGGTCCTCATACCTGCATCCACCGTAATAAACTCACGACAATCAAATGCTGACAACAATAGCAATATATATGATGAATCAACATGATTCATTAACCTCCTTATGTAGTATTCACCATGAATAACATGAACTGAGATAACATCAAATGAAACAACATCAACTGAGATAACATCATATTGAAAACAAGGTACGAGCATCAATAATTCATCTCCAGATTCCACACTATATTCACATTTACCCTATCTATTAACGGTAAATACTAAATAGTATCTTCACAATTTGGGATGTAACATACTTCCCCCCTTGTGAATCATCGTCCCTGATGATTTTATAGCTTTTTAACTTATAGTTAAAATCAAGTAAAGTTTTACTTACAATTCTTCAAATACGTAAGATTTATAAACATTCATCCTATATAGCAATCTTGTCTTTCCTGGACCTTGCTTTGAGTGTCCTCACTATCGCATAGGAAAATCTCGTATGCCTTAAGCATACTTACTCTCCCAAAGAGTTTTTAAAACACATACACATCCAATATATTATAGTAACTACACATAACACCTAACACATAGTGATCGGAATTCATTGGTCCATGAATTTATCCTTAGTATAATCCAAAAGAAGAGGAATGTTGATGTATTGTACACTACATCATGGGTCCAATCCTTTTCCTTTGGTATTTATACTTTTAGACAACTCATAAACCAAGTCCGTCAGTCGCTTAAACATCTATTATCCTTACCATAAAGTACTCTTCCTTGATTTCTTGTCTATCTCAAGCATAACATTGCTCCTAGACACTTGTCAAATCCTGATACTGCTTCATACTTAAGCTTTGTATGACAAAGTTTCATTGATCACTTCAATCTTTTACTTCTTTTTGACATTTTATCAAGTCCATGGTTCACTTAATTCTAAGCCTATTTCAGCTTAATTGAGTTTCCAATCTTCTTTTCCAAATAATGGTCCAAACTTCAATGTTAGAAGTTTATAAATCATTCAAGACTTATTCTACCATCTTTGCTTATTTGACTATATATAATAATATATTGCACATTCGGTCAATTGAATGTTTCATAGTGTGATCAGAGTTTACACAACCTTATCATTATTGCTAAACTGAGATAACCTCTCAGGATTACTAAGCTTCTACTTGCCCTCAATATATTATTTAGGACCAAAAATCCTATAAGTCAAGTTTCCAAAAAGCGTTGGTTTCATTGATGAGTTTGTCTATTAGAACATTATGTCAGTTCTACTAACATAGATAGATTGATTTGTTCTCTTGTTCTACCACTTTTCCTCTGGAATCTCAAGAGAGTTTATATGTCCTACCAATGATGACATTTGGTCTTCATTTCCTGGTATTCTAGACATTACTTTGCCACATTCCGTGCAGCCTCATTCTCTATCTTTTCCGAGATTATTGTAGTCTCTCATCCTGACAATTCCTGTTGTCACTCCGATGTCTTAACTCTTGACATTAATTTTCCTTTTCCATTCCCAATCCTTCAAAGTTTTAGGTACATAGGTTCTTTTATATCCAATAATAGTCTATTCTTTGACTAAAAGAAAACCTATTTTACGATCTCACACCATCTTTAATTCCCATATAAGGTATATTGGAGTGTAGAGACACTTTCTTTTAATCACGAGAAACTAGATCTTCCTTTGCCAATCTTATAGGCAATGATTTTTTCTTATGATGACCAAATTATCCACTTATCCTTTTCTAAGGCAGCAATGGAAATATCATTCGATTCTTTTAATCAAATAATCATAAGGTAGGTCATAATCCTTGACCTTTATCTTTTACTAATAGTCCCAATACCTTTTTCCTTGTGGTCATAAAATGTATGACTTAATTGTCATTATGACTTGCGAAGAAGTCATTAATCTTTCAATATTGAAAACATACCTTCGTTTTTCGTTGGGTGGGGTACTTAACTCGAGTCAATCCACTCTTTTCCTTCCCCCCTTAGTGTTTCCACAACTTTTGATCTTCTTCAAAGTTGATCTTTTAGCAATACTAACTTCTTTAATTTTTTTTTGTCATTCTTGTTGTTGACTTTCCATTGCTTTCTCTTGCGTCAATGGTATACTTTTAAATATACTTTTCCAAAGTTAGATTCCTCATTGCTTTCAATCTCACAGATTCAACATTTTAGATCATCCAGTAGAAGATCTAATGAATAATCAACAACTTTAGAAATTTAAGAGGCCCTCCATTAATTCTATTCTCTTTCCGACATCCTTTTTGTGGGGAATAATTCATGTTCACAAGCCTCTTTGTTGATGTATTTCCATCTTTGAACGTTGTTTTCCCTTGCAACTTCTGTTGTTCTGACACATAGTACTTATTGTATTCCATTTCCTTTTGGAACCTTTTAAACAAATGTTGGTGTTTGCTGACATGTCGGTGAGTTCAGCTTACACTCCAGCCAATCTATGTACTATCCAAACCTCTGATTAGACTGTTCTGACTTACCAATTTAAGTTTCCTTCTTATATTCACTCTTTTTCAAGTGACTTATTTCCAGTGCTTGGAATCCTATTCTCCTCTAATCTCAAAAGATACCAAGTTGTTTGGTCTCTTTTCCTTATCTTAATCAAACTCCAATAATCTCATTGATTTTGGTTGGTGGAATCATGCCCACATTGTTGATTACTTCGTTTTAGACTATTCTGGTCTTTTCTCTTACCGTTTTGGCACAAGAACTTTTCAACCGTTATCTTCTGATAAGGTTTTCGCATTGTTGCGTAATGAGCTCATAGGTTCCTAGTGTTAAACTTGGTAGCTCTGATACCACATGTAACGACCTATCCCTTGCGTAAATTAAAATTTTCCAATTTTACTCCAAACATATAAAGATGACAAGTAACAAAGGCAATACAATAAAATTTTTCCTTTCTTCATTGATAAATGTATACAAGTTATCACATATTTCCACATGAATTCCATTTTTATTGCAAATATAAATCAGAGTACAATTACATACATAGCTCATAAGCTTTTTCCCAAATAGAAGTAAGAAGGTCCAGAATTCTTTTCCTTTCAAATCTTGGTACATCGACCGCTTGCTGAGGAGGAGAAACATCACTCAGGCACTTTTCAGCCAACCACGGACTTATAATGCGGTCCCCCGCACATCCATCATTCAATAGATGGCCCTCCCTTTGTTGAAGAGATTGGTTGGGTATCCCTTAACGATTACCAACTGAGCATAGTGCTGTGTCCTACACAACTAGAACCTTGCTATTTCACAATCTCGAACTAGTACAAGGATCACAATGAACTGACAATGTAGTCTCAACTTTCTCACACCTAAGTGGATGTCGTACATTTCACTATTTTGGCCAAAGTATTATCATTTAGTACTTCAAATGAAGATCATCTATCATAAACACTACTCAGGGCCGATTTGACTTAAGGCTATCTTACACTACGCGTAGGTTATATCCTTCAATGGGTATTCAGTCACCCCAAACTTCCTACACCAAACTACCTACTTAGAAATGAAATAGTCTACAAGTGTCTTGTAACCTAACTCCTAATTAGGAAATCTTTATCCTAGGAGTGTTTAGCTTGTCACAGTTGACCTAATAACTTAAGCTTAAGACCATACTCAGTTCTGTCTTCATTTCGATTCTAGTAGATAATAAATACTTCTACGTATTCTCCATATACGAAGATCATACACAACATGCAATATTCATTCAAAATGCATTTAAATCCTTCCCTTTCCCTTTTATGCAAAATAAGTAAACTATTCCCTGAAGTTCTTTCACATAAACCCCTTTTCGCCCATTCCCTTTTTCATTGATTCCCTTACACAAATTTCCCTATTATGCATTGCTTGTAGATGTTCATCATAATAGTTCTATCCTATTAGAACTTATGGAAAACAATAAACACAAGATAAAAGAAACCAACACTCAAATAAAAGTTACAAACTAAAGAGGGTTCATGCCTGATTTTAAGCTTCTCCTTCCGGAATTGTTCTTCCAATCCCTCTTTCAAACAAGCTTCCAGAATTACAGAGACTTCACACTGAAAATGGCTTCTAAATGATAGTATCTCACTCTATAATGAACTTCCTAACTCTCTTCTCTCAATTATGAATCCACCACTAATTTCTTACTCAACTATAACTCACAATGACTTCCCTCTCAGCTTAACTTGAGATTTTCACTATTACATGCAGTTGCTGGTAAAACTCACTGTATTTTTCTACTCAGCAAAACAAAAAATACAAACAAAATAATGAAATGGATATGAGAGCTCAATGAAAATACTAAACTTGGATTACTCAAGTGATGAAACACCAAATGGCATGGCGTCTATATATAGAGCCCAAAATGCAATGATTTCCACTTATGGAGGCATGTAATTTGACAGCAAAATGCCCAGAAATATTTGAAGTGAAACTTGACGGGTTTCTAAATCCTTAATCAGAAAAAATGAGTGTGAATCAACCTCATTTGAGCCAGCAAATCAAGACTTAATCAACTTAGAAAGGAAAAAATGCCACTTACAGGAAAATACCAGTTATGGCGCCCAAGAAGAAATGATTCATCTTTTTAGCGAATTGGTCGAGATACATTTTGTAACACATCATACCCTTCAGGCTGCGTCGCCCTCTTTCCAGCTCTTGTTGAATTTTTCTTCCAGATTTTCCTGCGTTTCCTTCCAACGCCATTTCACGGGAAAAGAACTTCTTGAGAAATATTTTGCTTTCTTTTAAATATTTCCCTCAAATATTTCGATTTTACTATAGCTATGTTTTGAATGAAAAGGGTCGATTCTCCCTTGTTGAGTTTTATTAATTTCTGAATAGTTCAAGAGATTAATTTATTTCTCTATAGTCCATTCTATAATATTTACTCCAAGTAAAAATTAAATCTTTTAATTTTTCACTTTAGAGTTTTAAAATATTTTAAACTTTAATAATTACTCTAAGTGAAATATAATCTATTTTCACTTTAGAGATTTATAATATTAAAATATAATTCCTTTATATATTTTATTATATAAATATTATTATAGTCCTGAATATATTAAACATATATATATATATATATTTTAATATAACTATAACAATATTATATATAATTCATAATATATAATTTCATATATATTTATATATTTTACAATTATATAAAAATATCGTGAGCCAGTCAGCAACCCAATGTATAAATATATGTACGTTTTTACATAAAGTCATCAGGCAATAATAATATTATATTATTAATATCCACAAATAATAGGTAGCGTGTGTATACACATATACTCGTATATATCTCAATGTACATACTATATACATGTTTATACACACCCACTTAACCTATTCACTTATGTCCATTCACATTATCCTCATAATGATCATAATACTGTAAGTCTGATAAACAAACAATCATCACTCACAAGCACAAAGAAGTAAACTAGACTCCTAAAGCCTATGGATGACTTATCAAGACCAACTTATTTGACTTAGCTTACTCAGTCTAAGGAACGTGTGTGTGTATGCTCAAATGGTTCTCGTTACTATTTACCCGACGAAGCTCCTCTCCCGAGTGATATTTCTCCTCTGCTTGGAGGAATGGTCCTCATACCTGCATCCACCGTCATAAACTCACGGCAATCAAATGCTCACAACAACAGTATTTCACCATGAATAACATCAACTGAGATAACATCAAATGAAACAACATCAAGTGAGATAACATCATATTGAAAACAAGGTACAAGCATCAATAATTCATCTCCAGATTCCACACTATATTTACATTTACCCTATCTATTAATGGTAAATAGTAACTTCACAATTTGGGATGTAACACTTGCCTACGGAGGATAGATCAAACACCGTCTCAGTGGATATAAATAGCAATGACCTCAACAGTGAATTACTTGCCCAAACCCATACTGATGGATCATGAGGATGAAGAGGTGAGATTGTTGGTTGCCAGTGGTCTAAGTGAGATTACAAGGATTAAAGCTCCGGAGGTCCCCTATGAAGACGACATGATGGAGGTTCTAGAACTGATCATAGAGAATTTTTGTGAAGACCAAGGTACTTCACTTGATAGGAGGATTCAAATGATGGAGGTAATGACAAAAATCAAATCTTCTTGTCTTTTGGTAGATCTAGAGTGTGATGTACTTATTGAGCGAATGCTTTATTATTTCATCAAGCAAATTAAGGATTATGATGAAGATGTCTCCTCTTATATGAAAACTATTATGATCCAAATCATGGAGAAGTACGATACTATTTCCCAAGATCTTGTATCCATGTTGCTAATGTTGAAAGGACAAAATATATCTACAGCTTCTTTTGAGTTGATCGACAGGGTGTTCAAACAACTTAAGGAGAAGTTGAGACCTTTCGTGGACAAAGAGACTAGTAGCACCAAAGTACCAACATTCGAAGGACAGTCTCATGAGGAAGGACAAGTGGATAGGTATGAAGACCTTGAAGTTGTAATTTTGAACTAGGATTCTTCATCTATACATGATTGTAAGGTAAAGGAACAAACAAGCGCCACCATGGGGTATGAGGGAGAACATTATTCTGTTGAGGCACGAGAGTCACATGACATCACTTCCAAGGAACAAACAATCACCACCATGAGCTATGATGATTCTAAGATTTTGATTTTGAGCTGTGATTCTTCATCTACACATGGTTTTGGGATAGAAGAGTATCCCACAGATAAGGAAAAAACTTGCCCCATCAAGACACAAGAGTTACTTGATGACACTTCCGAATGCTATTTGGAGACCCAAGACAAAGAAGAACAGAAGGACATTACTATAAGGTACAATGATTCTAACCTTGAGATAGAAGAATGTCATGAGGATGATATAGAGAAGATTTTTCATGTCGAGAAACAAGAAGTAAGGGATGCCATAGACTCAAGTTGTGATGAAAACAAAGAGGAATTAAGTGCTTATGAGAAACAAAATTTGGAGGAATAGCCGAGGTTCAATGTGGATACCAAACCAATCATATTGGGTTCACATCAAGGAGGTATGAGTTCATTGGATACTCTTTCACTGCCTTTGCACCATGTTTTGGATATGTTGGAAACGGAAGTTGCCTATGCACATGATGATGAGCTTAGAAAGTTGGGTAAGATTGAGTTGGCATTGCGTGGTTTTAAGGAAGATGAGGATCTCATAATTGTGAAGGATCATGTGGTTGAAGATTCAACACATTGCTTCGATAGTGATCCTCCAACGGGGCACTATGATCATACATCCACACAGGAGAGCCTTACAGTTTGGAAGGAACAAGTAGAGAAGGTGCATGAGAACATTGGAGCTGAAGACTATACTCATTATGACTCCCCCTTGATTGAGTATGATGAGTATCATGAGGACAAGGACACTAAGTTGGAGAGACATGAAGAAGAGGCACATTCGGAAACTTGGCATGAGAGCATGAGTGCACATCCGTTGGAAAGTCAACTTAAGGTCAGCAAAGGTATGATTGGGCAAACTCTACATCACCTTGAGTATATTCCTAAGTTGATAGCGACTTTGTGTTGGAAGATTTTAGATAGACATGATGACTTTGAGGAACCGCATGAGCCTAAGGATGCTTGGATGGTAGTTAAGTCCAACTACCTACATTTACTTGCGGATAGAGATTATCTGCTCACCTTGGGTAAGATGTGTTATGATGCTATGAGAGATAGAGGAGATGAGATTGATGAGCATTGTGATGGGTTGAGCACGAAAAAATCCTCCTTACACACAACAGGGTACCAACTTCTTACGGAGACTGCATCCGTTGGAAAGTGGTAACATGAAGATGTTCCAAGGAGGTACCATGGAAGACGAATCCGAAGGATCCAATGATGGAGATATAGAGACTTGTACACATGATGTTCATAGCAACCCTATCACAAGGTACAAAGTCAATTCAGATTTTGATTTGCATTTTAACAATCCATTGTTTTTGCACAGTCTTGACGATGATTGGAAGAATCAGTTAGAGGTGACCTTGGACGAGGAAGTTCAAACCCTTTCTAAGTTGGATGGCACTAGGAGTGTTCTTGATGAGTTCATACAGAGTGCAGTCACGATGCTAGGTGGAATTAGCATCAGCCTTGGAGATGTGAAGGAGTTGAAGGATACAATGAAAGGCACCAAAGTGGAATACTTACATTTAATCAGGGATTGAGACAAGGCAATTGAGTGTGCAGACACAACGATAGCTACTTCCAAAAAATGTGCAAAAGAGATTAGCCAGATTATAGAAGAGATTGACAGTATACAGGAGGACTTTAGTCTATTCCATCACTCCATGAGTTTTGAGCTCTAGATTCCTCTTTCCTTGAGGAATACACCAGTGACTTGGAGAGAGCAACTCATGACAAAATATTCCTTTGCATGCATGACATTGGAGGGCAAGAATCAGGGCAACAGGTACCGATTCTTTGATGATGTGATATACTTTGAGGACAAAATCTTCTTGGTGACAAGCTCAAGTTTGAAGCCTGAGATAATATGGGCTTTTCATGACAAGTCATCAGTGGAGCATCCAAGTGTTTTCAAGACATACCGACAGGTACATGAGAGATTCTTTTGGGAGAGTCTTAGAGAAGACATCCTGCAGCATTTTCAGAGGTGTATAACTTGTCAACAGGACAAGCCACGACATCTTCCACATTCACCATCCATGATAGAGCTGGAGAAGCGAGATGATTTGCATATAGTTGTGGATACTAAGCTTTGCATTTGGAGGATAGAGATAGAAGAATCTTCACCAGTGGATAGCTTTGGAGTTTTGGATCCCACCCAAAATAGTTGCACTTGGAAAGCACATTCATTCAATGGGGTCATGCCGAAGGACAATTTGCTTTATGGTACCAAGAGTTGGAGCATAGGGAACACACATGAGGTATAGATTGACGAGACTCCCACCATTTTGGGACAGTGGCGGCATAGTGAGAGATAGTTGCCATTTCATTTTCAATTCACACAGAGAAGCAATATCTTGGGATTCAGGCATTGTATTCCAGACTACATTGCTTCACAATGCTTGGTCGGATATACAGATAGTACAGGAGCCGCACAATGAACACATTTTGGGATTCACTTGGGACCCAAGAGTTGGCATGGAGTTTGGTATGGTTCATGACAATGGAGTTCAGTTGTTGCCTTGTGATTTCTTCATGAGGCATTGGGATCTCGGGGTTGCTTGTTTAGGGTTGCATCACAGTATTCTTCAATGAAGCATGCTAGAGGAAAATGATGACACGGGAATCAGTATGATTGATGTGATGCTTCACGAGGTGCTGCAGAAGGGAAATAATGCTCGACAGAATGGTAGAGCAGTGACTCTCAGAATGATATGGGATCCTGGTATACAAGTGTGAATTGCTCAAGGACGAGCAATTTTCGGGACGGAAGGATTGTCATGTCCCCAATTTGGGGCCCTTTCCATTTGGCGGGAAAAATAAAGCATTTTTAAATGCTAATATAAAAATAATAATATAATATTAAAAATAATAATAATAAAATAATAAATTTAAATTATTGTTAAATAACATTTAAATTTAATTAAATATATATTATCTGGGCCGACTTGCTATAGCGATTTAATAATCTTTCTCTGGCCGACTTTCCCTTAGAGCAACTATATATGGCGGACGCAGGGCATTTGAAGTTCATCATGAAATTTGGACACTCAGTCTTGCCTACATCGCAGGAGATGTAGTCTACTGGCGTGGCACTCAAGTGGTGGGCCTAGCTGCACCCTTGAGAGATTTCGTGTTTGGCATTCCTACTTTCAGGGGGCGTCATCATTGGAGCACATCTAGAAGGACGTGAAGGATCCCATTGAGCGTAGGCTTGATTATCACTGCAGGTCGACATCATACCATCATTGGGTAGACGCGATCAGGCCGAGCCTCTGGCTTTGGCCAAACTATTGGGCGCTAGTGGACATTGGCAGATAACGGAGCAAACGGATACAACACCAAATCCCTGCGAGAACTCTAGCATTAGGTGGCATCTGAAAGTTAAAGAACTTCATGTATCGACATTGAAGACATTTGGAGGATTGCGTCGGTAGCTTTGATGGGAGTGGTCGAGGGCTTGGAGACTCAATAACAGCGACAACCGCACTTACATTACCGTTGAATCTTCATGGAGCCCTTTCAACAAGTGAAGTGTGGAATAGACATGGGATTTCCATTCCAGGCAAACCGACTCCGCCTAAGGTGTATTCAACGATAGACATTCAACAAGTAAGTCTTGGATGCATCATCATATTCATGTATGATCGGCTTGCCTCATTTCCTGAGTGGTATATACCGTGTATCCAAATCTGGGTGAGATTCACAATTGTGAGCCGCATATATCCTCTTTGGGTCGATTATTATTTATGCTGAATGTAAAATCCCCTTGGACTGAATATTAATTACTATCTGGGGAAACTTTGATCTATTGTATGATTTCGATGAGATACTTGTTTCCATCCTAGATTGTATTGAAATCTTAGATTGTGATGGCCAGTAGTCTTAGTTCTTATGCCCTGAGATATTGCGCTAATTGATAGTATTCTAACTGTGGCTTGGACATTACTTGTATCAAATCGTGACAAGTTTGTCTCTGATATTTGATGGATTGAATCTGTTAACAAGGGGTTGCCCTCAGGCCAGCTTCTTACAATGTAGTCTTGTACCCAACCACAACCTTGCCATCTCTATATGGTGTCACCCTCTTTGCAAAGAAGGTATCTCTAAGCTATAATATTTTGGAGACAAAGAAAGTGCTAAGAGATGCAAGAACATGGTCATCTTGTTCCAATGGTCAACAATGATCTTTTGCACCTTTTTGAAAAATGCTTTTGTGTGGTTAGACTCCTTGGCTTCTATTATGGTCCTTATTTGTTCAACCATTAAGGCCACATCATCATAAATTTGACCCAAGCATGGACAATCTATATTAGCATACCTAATCATGCTGATGATTGACTCAGTGAAACTCAAAACATATTCCACATGAGGTCACCACTCACCATCTATAATGTCCCCAAATTCATGGTAAAGTGACTTAATTAATTTAATTGATTAAGTTGTCTAAAAATTAATATTATTTCAAAAGGATGACTTTAATTGATTATTTTAATTAAAATAAAGGGGCAATAATAAAATATTAAAAGGGCCACTTTATTAAATAAAGTATTCTTCTAGAAGCTGGAGTTAGTTACAAGCTGGCTCCTTCTAGAAGATTCATTGGAACCTTTAAAAGGAGTGGAGGGCAAGGCATTTGGGCATCCAATGTTGAGTTGATATTTCTTATGTATTATTGCAAAGGCTTGAATCTCAGATTCAACTAAATCTTTGAGGAGGAAAACCTTCAGCAGATTGGAAAAGTGTTGGACGAAAAGCTAACTCTTTCTAAGAGTGGATTCGCGATGGAGTTCACATTGGGCTTATTAGCTACAGATTTGGGAGTTTCAATGAATATTTGTTGAAAGAGCAAGTTTGGGAAATTTTGTGTCTTCTCTGGAGACAAAATTTCTAGGGTATTCGATATTATCAAGTGAAAGCTATTTTATATTGGTGGCAAATATTTATAGTTGCAGTTCATATCCAAAGATGTGGTAATTTTTAGTATTGAAGGAAATTGTTGTCAGGGTTTTGCCATATCATTTTATAATTGCTGTCATTGTTCTAGTCATTTCTGGAAAATTCTATATTATATTCCTATATTCAGATCAAATGATATGCTTGCCTTGATCATTGCATTTTATTGTGAATGGACCTATTGCTCCTTACCTTGATGATTGTATTTTACAAGTGGATTGATTAATTATAAAGGAACCAAATAATATAGATCACCCTGTTTGGTGGGTGAATTAAATGAATATTATTTTTGCTGGGGCATTGTAAGATATTATGAGTCTTGATAGGAAGTGGATTCGAATATTTTAATTGCTGAAGACTTATGTTTTGCCGCCGCCACCCATATTGGAATCGTGGTTTATAAGTGTCACAGTTCAATAATACTTCCAGTCACTTATTATTAAGGTAGCATTTATATGATGTGGGACATTGACCTGTTAACAAGTAGCTGCCACTTGTGACAAGAGTCGATCTTCTGAGTAATGAATGTGCAGTTCGATAAAGGAGAAGACAAAGAGAACTTATGTCAATTGAAATAAAGAGAGCTATAATATATTGAGAACAATTGCTTCTCCAAAGGATCCAACAATCTTATAAGAGTGTGATTGCATATTAAAAAGGGATTTGATTAATGTCATGGAATAATAATTGCCGTGGGATAATTGGACTCTCAGGCTGACATAAATAGCCGATATAAATTCAAGGGAATTTATAGCCGCAATTTAATAAGGGAAAACCGTGGGAACACAACTTTTGATTAAGCGAATGACATCAGTTTATGCATCGCAAGACTTAATGGTGAAGAAGGCTGAATGCTAAGTCATCAAAGATGAGAATAGGGCCAGTACTTGAAGACAAATTCAAGTCTTAGCGCTGCTAGGATTCAAGGGAATGAACATTACCAATGGTCGCGAATACTTTTGACTATACAAGGAGATAAGTGTTAGGTGATC